>VYZP01000052.1:0-10503 GCA_013400635.1 Hypocryptadius cinnamomeus
CTCAGATGTCTCTCTCTATTACCAGAAAGAGCCATCTTCTGTGTGCTTGCATTTTCCATGTATCATGAGTTTACTCAGAACATTCAGAGCAGCAGATGGCTAGGGACTTTAAACTGCACGATATGAGTTTTATTAAAGGCCAGTCTAGACCACAACAACAAAAGCCAAACAATAAAATGTGTGATAGCACTGGAAGAAAAAGAAGAGAGATAAAGATACATTCTGAAGACAAAAAAAAAAAAAAGAAAAAAAAAAATTGAAACCGGTTAGTGTAACAATAAGGGAAAAAAATAGGATGGAAAAATTGTAATTCTCCAGAAGTGTAGGCTAAACACTTTTTTTTCATCCTTTAGATTGATTTAATAATAAAAATTTTAAAGAGTGGAACGAAAAGCGTCATGAAAGACCCATAAAGTTTCAAAGTTATTTTTTCATAACTTGTTTAAAAGCAGTTTCCTCTTAGTTTAATTACACTTTGAAATCTAAAACTTTGTTAGTAACACAACATCCATATTTAGGCATCATGGATCACCCTCTGTTGGGAAAATGTGAATTTTAAATCATACACTGTATTGTAAAATATCCTAATTTCTTTAATGTGTTTTTATCTCTTACGATCGTATCAACCCTGATTCAATTAGCCCAGTGGTGACTCCCTAGTTTTACTGCAATAGGATTTGTCTATTTGACATATCTGATATGCAGAGGAGTTGCCTCCTGTCATTTCATTCAGAGACGGATGGAAATGCTAATTTTCTAGGCAGGAAATCTTTGTCTGCTGTTTTATTAGTAATATGACTCCAAATAATCTTACAGGTGTTTTTCAGTGGTGGGGTTAGACTCCATCTCAATCTGATAAGGAGTTCCTAATAAGAGGAAATTAGGTCAGTACTTGCAGAAAAAATTAAGTGCCATATGTCCTGACTCTTCATAATGATCATTAAATCCCCAAAGGACACCTACACAATACATGCAATTTTGAGAAAATAAAGAAAGTCTTCATGAAGCGGTTACAATTTTCTGAGAGCTAATTAGGATCAAGATATTAGGTACTCTTGTTAATATGAAAAGATTAAAAAAAAACACGCCGTAAACAGAATTCTGCAAATTGATCCATTTTACCAGCCTTGATAGGTTTATTTTTGTGCATGGACATCACTAAATATGAAACAAATTGGTATATTCTAAAATATAAATATATATAAAATATAATTTGGAAAAAAGAGAATTATTGTCCCATGTCATTTACCTGGATTCCTCTGTTTATAAACATTTCATTAAGATTTCCTTCATTTTTAAAAAAACCTACTTTTATTTTTAGATTAGAATTTTCCAAATCTCACAGACCATATTTATAAGCATTATGGTATGAACTGTTCAGGCACTGTAAGCCATCCATTATTTCTTATTATCTAAATTTAAAGAATGAAATATTCCAAATATGTTATCATTTAATATTTGCTTTATATTTATGAAATTATAAACCACAAATGTATTAACATTGGAGACAAAGTGAGATTTTATACCAGATTTTAATGGTACATAGGTCTGTGTTCAGATACTGGTGCCTTTTAGCAGCCTATCTATGAAAAAGAGAATCACTATTCCATGAAAAAGAGAATCACTATTCTCATGTGATTCACCCTTACCACAGCCAGTGTTCATCCACTGTGTTTTATAAGATGTTTGCATGCATGTTACAGTTTAATTTTAAAAGAAGTGTTGGAACTTGGTGCTTTGAAACACAATTTGGGTTTGCTTTTTATATCAATAACAACAAAATGTCACTTTATTTCAGCCTAGTAACAATATATAAAGGAGTAGAAAGAAAGTGAAAAATACATTATTAGAGAAATTTGATTATCCTGCGTTCTTTAAAGCAGCACAAAATTATGCATTGTAAAAATTTTTTTTAAGATAGGTAAATGTGAAAACCCTACAAACACTGGGAACTTTTTTTCTTTTTAGACTGCGGTGAAGTACCAACTGTAAATGTGTCATAAATATAATTTAGACAGCGTAAATGCCAATTGCAGAGTTCAATTGTTTTAGCTTTCAGCAGAAGTAAAATTTTCTAACATAAGCATTAAAAAGTCCTAACTATACTATTGAAAACATACAGTTGCCTGTCTTAACACATTTGGGAAAGGTAAAAGCTAACATAGATGCTTAAACTCAGACCAAATAACTCAGAAGCATAGGAAAACACGGTAGTTCTCTGAAAGAAAAAAAACCTTCCCTTGTTTTACGAAGACACATTTTTCTGCTGCAAAATAAAACATGTACTCTAAAGAAGTATGATGGTGTTATTTGTCTTTGATTTATCTTAGTATAAAAAACACTATTCAGAGGGAGATTTATTAACAGAGGAATTGCATTTTCTCACCCCTAATTAGCTCTGGGGACAAATTAAAGTTTATAGCCTTCAGGAAAGTGCAGTGTATATGTGAGCCAGGATGATCCAGTGGTGCCATTACTTTTTCTACATAGATCATTACCTCTTTCTTGTTTAGATTCAAATTTTGAAAGCACTTTGGTTAGAATTGGTTGTTATGCAAATAATTTTTTAGTGTTTTTGTATTACCACCACTGAAAAATCAAGTAGTTTAATGAGGTCTTGTCCAGGTTTCAGGCTGGGTAGAGCCAATTTCTTCACAGTAGGTGTTAAAATGCTGTGGTTTGGATTCAGAATGAGAATGGTGTTGATAACACACTGATGTTTGGGTTGTTACTAAGGCTTGTTTATCCTAAGTCAAGGACCTTCTTCCTTTGTCTCATGCTCTGCCAGTGAGGACATGTGCAAAAAAACCTCCCAAAATCCCAAAACTAACTGTGAAGGACCATAGCAAAGACAGGTGATTGGAACTGACCAAAGGAAAATTCCACTCCACAGAAGCCATGCCCAGGATATAAACTGGGGGGAATTACCCACAAGCACAGCAGATTTGGGTTCAGGAAGGGGGCTCTGGCATCAGTCAGTGGGTGGCAAGCAATTGCATTGTGCATCACCTGTTTGTTTCCTTTTTATTGTCATTATTATTATTTACCATTATTATGGCATTTTACTTTAGTATCAATTATTAAACTTCTTATCTGAACATAAAAGTTTTTCTCAGATTCTCCTCCTCATTTCACCAGGGCACGGGGCAAGAGAAGAAGGGTTGAGTGAGGGGACTGTGTGGTGTTTCATCTCCAGATGGGCTTAAACCATGGCAGGTTTTAGCATGAGAAGTGTCTAATTTTAAGTTTGAGGAAAATGGGATTGTATTTATGGTATTTGGGACCCCCTGGAAGAGAATTTAGATCTTGATAGTTTTAGTCAACAAAAACCAAGATAACTGAAAACTTTTTACTGTGGAGGTCTGGCTTTGGTTCATTCCCTGTCTTTTGCCAACTTCAGCAATTGCATTAGGGAGAGGCCTAAAGACAGATTGCTATTTCATGTTCTCAATTATACGTGCATGTAGAGAGGAAAATAATGTACTTGCAGTACTCCAGGAAAATTGTCAATTCCTGTGGAAAAACTATAGGTAAACCTCAAAGTTCTCTTAAACTTTGAAGGTTTCGGCCTGTTAAGAACTATGGAATTACTATCTCTTTCAAAATAAAACCCTTTTTTCTAAAAACAGCAGTACTGTAAAGCATGGTTTATTCCTGTACTGGAGGAGAGTAGCCTGATGATTACAGTATGTAACTTAGCCAAAGAGCTAGAGATGTAGTAGGAGATTTGCTGCTTTACAAACAGCCGCTGGGGTGGGGTGAAAATTTTATCAATGCCTGTATGTTTGTTAAATTCCAAAATTTCTTCAAGAGAGCAACAGCAGCAACAAGGCAATTAACTCCAAGTATGGCTGTCTGTTCACCTATTGTGGCACATGAATCATAGAATGGTTTATATTGGAAGGGATTTTAAAGATAATTTAGTCCCAAACCCACTGCCATGGGAAGGGACACTTTCCGCTAGATCAGGTTTCTCAAAGCCATATCCCATTTTTCTCTGGTAACCAGTGATAAGACCAAAGGGAACAGCATAAAGCTGTGTAAGGGGATGCATAAATTGGATTTTTAGAAAAGGTTCTTCTTCCAGAGGGTGGCTGGGCTCTTGAACAGGGTCCCCAGGGAAGTGGACAGAGTTCAAAAGTGTTTTCAGGCACATGGTGAGAATCTTGTTGTTGTCCTGCGCAGGATCAGGACTTGGACTCAGTTATCCTTGTGGGTCCCTTTCAACTCAGGATGCTCCATGATTTTATGATACAATCTAGCCTTAATCACACCCAAGAACTGGTCAAGAAGCCTTCTTTGGGCCAACCAGTTCTGTCCTCACAGTAAAGATTTTCTTTTTAATATCTAAACTAAACCTTCCCTCTTTCAATTAAAAAGCATTCCCTCTTGCCCTATCACTACATTTTCTCATAAAAAGTCCCTCTCCAGGTTTTCCTGTAGGAGTCCCCTGGGTACTGGGGGCCTGCTATAAGGTGGAACCTTCTCCAGGAAGAAAACTTCCCACTCTCTCAGCCGTGGAGAGATTCTCCAGCCCTCTGATCATCTTCATGGCCTCCTCTGGGCCTGTTCTAACAAGTCTGGGCTCTTACGTTGAGTGTCCTGCCTCTGGATGCAGTGCTCCAGGTGGGTCTCACCAGAGCAGGGCAGAGGGGCAGAATCCCCTCCCTGCCCTGCTGCCCAGGGGGCTCTGGGTGCAGCCCAGGACACGTTTGGCTCTCTGGGCTGTGAGTGTCATGGCTGGGGCATGTGCAGCCTCTCAGCCACCAGCACCCCCAAGTCCTTCTCTCAGATCTGCTCTTGATCCATCCTCCACCCACCCTGTGTTTATGTCTGGGATTGCCCCAGCCCAGGTGCAAAACTCACTTGGTGTTCTTGAACTTCATGAGATTTGCATGGGCCCCCCTCTCAAGCCTGCCAAGGTTCTTCTGGATGGCATCCCTTCCCTCCAGTGTGTCAACTACTCCACACAGTTTGGTGTTTGCAGATTTGCAGAAGGTGCACTCAATCCCACCATCCTTGTCACCAATAAAGTAAAACAGCACCAATCCCAACACTAATCCTGAAGAATTGTTCTTGTCATTGGCTTCCACTTGGGCATCAGGCCACTGATGGCATCTCTTTAAGTGCAACCATCCATCCAATTCCATTTCTATGATGTCCATCCATCAAATCTATTCCCTACAGTTTAGAGAAAAGGATATTGGGCGGGAAAGTGTCAAATACACACCTGCAACTAGGTTATGTCTTTTCCCTTGCCTGTTAATGCCACAACCTCATCATTGGAGGCCACCAAATTTATCAGGCAAGGTTTACCTTTTTGATGAAGTCATGCTGGCTGTCACCAATCACTTCCTTATATTCCACATGGCTTAGCATAGTTTTCAGGAGTATCTCCCCCATGATCCTCCTTGGATCTGGGCTGACACTGACACGTAGTTCCCCATGTCTGTCTTTTTCGAAAGGATGAACTTTCTCTGACTGTGAGCAATTCTTGTACTTTGGAATACAGTGATGTGTGCCACAGCTTCTGCAATGGATTTGAATTTAATCTACATGTTGCATCTCTGTTGTATTGCCATGATTCATTTAAAAACAAATGCTTTTGAGCATGGTTGTCTCTTGGCTTTCACAATAGGGTGGGTAGCCAGATAACAGAAACACTTCAGTGCTGGATTTTTATGGCTCATATCTGGAAGGGAAAACGGCTAAAAGCATTAGTCTCTTTGCTATTCAGAATTTTGACTGCTTTAGCTAGGGGGGTTGGATTCATGATCCATTTACTGTTTCCTGTCCAGCATCTAGTTGGTACATTATGTTCCATGTCTCATTTCATTAGCTGAGCCCTACATGATGTCAATTGAGAAAAGCAGTAGCTGTACATTATAAAATCCTTGTAATGGTATGACAATGACAGTATTATAGTGGTCTTTTTCTTGGTTCCAATGTACATTTTACCATTAAATTTCATTCCTTCGGCTCATATGCAGTGATAGAAACAGATTCAGCTATACCTCAGCAGGAGTTGTAAAATTTTACTTGAAACGTTA
Source organism: Hypocryptadius cinnamomeus (assembly GCA_013400635.1). NCBI lineage: Eukaryota > Metazoa > Chordata > Aves > Passeriformes > Zosteropidae > Hypocryptadius > Hypocryptadius cinnamomeus. The sequence goes on from VYZP01000052.1 coordinate 6,051, forward strand.
CATAAGGGAACACTTGATAGATGGAAAATACTGATATTGCTTTCAGTTCACCAAATGTAGAATAGTAATCTTGGTAACCAGCCTGACAACATCATAGATATTTGCTTCCCTTTGGGAAAAGAGAAAAAAAACGGGGAGAGGGGGGAAGGGAGGGGATGGGAAGGGAAAACAAGCCCTATCTTCATATCTTCATAAAGTAGAAAATATAGATTGTCAGAATACATTTTTTATTTGACCCTTATGTCAGAGAGAAAATTTTTGATGAAGGTAAGTTCAAGGAAGTCTTAAGAGAGATATGGTTACATCTAGTTTTGGAAGAATTAGTGCAATGAAATTGGTAAGATTTAGAAGTAGGAAGGCAGTGTCTGTTTTGCAAGAATTGGGTGCTCATTTCCAGTTGGATTGCACTTAGCATATTTACGAAAGGCAATTGTGAAACTTACATCTTATTTCATGCCCAAATTTATGTAAAAAAAAATGTAAGATGGGAATTTATTGTACAAAGCAACTATTCATTGACTTAACAACTGCTTTCAATAATCACAAAAAAAAAAACCAAAAACCCACAAATCTGAAAGAGCAGAGAGAATAATAGGGGCCAAATCTTCATGTCTATTACCACCTATATCCAGAGTGCCCTATATTCATGCAGGGTTCTCCATTTGCTTATCTTGTATGGATAAGATGAGACTGTAGATAGGACTGCCAGGCAGCTGTGGCACGGTCTGTGGAGATGTACTTGGAGTTTTCATGAGACAGTGCAGCTACAAGCACATTTTGTACTAACCAAATCCAAACCTCTGTGAGAATTACTAGGGACACAGTATAGAAATATCTGCTTAGAGCTAAAAACCATGCCGTTCTGAAAGGCCAGTTTCAATTCCCTCTAGCTTTTGTCAGTCCTTTATCTCACAAATTGATATTTTCTAGATTCATGTACACAAAGTACAAATTTTGCACCAAGTAAGGCAAGTGGGATGTTTGTGTATATGTGTGTGTGTATGTGTGTGTGTGTGTGTGTGTGTATGTTCGTGTGTCTGTGTCTGGGTCTGTGTATGTGTGTGTGTGTGTGTGTGTAGTTCTCACTATATGGAAAGAAACCAAATATTTTTAGAGAAATTCACAGTGGTATGAAGTCCATGACTAGGAGAAGGAGACACTCTGGAACACTCTGGAAGCCACTGTCTGAAGAAGAGAAAAGTAAAACTGGACTGCACACTTTGCAACATTAAATGCATAGTGTCTTGTATTAAACAGGATAAATGCATAAACTGTTGTATTTTCATAAAATGTTGCAATATGGAAATATTTTTGCATATGTCACAGCAAGACTTGCTTACTGTATTGTATCATTAGTGATAAAACCCAATATATTCCTAAGGAGTTCACCCCACAAAAACTGGTCATGAAATCCTTTTACTACCTCACGTTTTTCAGTGCTTTCTATTTGAAAAAAAAAAAAAGGAGTTCCTCTTGTCTCCAAACAGAATACATGCACACAATCATCCATTTCTTTTTGTCCTTCCACATAGCTTGCTGTATTGATAGTTCAGTACAGACTTCCATGATTACCAGAATCAACCTTTTCTCCAGTCTTCTGACTTCATGGCATGACAATTTTAGTTTTGCTGCATGTTGATATCAAGTGCCTGATTCTTTACATGAATATCACAATCTTTTTTATGTCTGGACTGGAGCTCATGAGAATCACAGAAGCAGCTGAAATTATTCTATTCCATTGTATACTTCACTAACCTTTCAGGCTGCCAAAGGAAATAGGAGAACTGTGCTTATGCTAGGGTCTTTAGCTATTTTCTTATTATATTATTAGTCGTCCAGAAGCAGCCTATTACAAAAGGTAAACTCCTAATATCAAAAAAGATTCCACAGGTCTTCTGGGAAGGTATTAAATACAGACAAGAAGCAAAAAATTGTTGAGTATAGTCTTGAAGATCCTGAAAACTGTGAATTTGCTATTACCATATTGTTCATTCCTAAAGAATATTTAAATCTGGAAGAGAAAATACATTTATATTGCAGAATGTATTATCAATATAGTATTTGTTAAAAGAGGTTATGCATTTCTCCCTTTCAGCTTTTTCCTATGTATTTATTTAGAAAACATTCTTAACTGTATAGTATTTGTAAAAATAGTGGACAAACAAAGATTTAAGAACAGTTAGTTGCCTTGTTGCCATGGTTACCAAGAGTAATTGACACTGATTGCTGAATACACTAAAATAGAAACAGAATGTACCATTTTAAAGAGGGCACATATAGAAAATTTAGAAGTGAATTAACACTCAAGAAAAGAACAACAGCACAATTTATTTTCAACTGAGTTCCCTACTTGATATAGTTTTGTGCCCAAAGCATATATTAAATGTGGCAGGGTGATGAAAAAGCCCCTCCACCATTGGAAGTGGTTTTAAATAATATCTCTTCAGCTCTGTAGATGGAAGTGCATGTATGTGTGTCTGTGTGAATGTGCAGACATGAATATCTGTTGTAGGACAGCAGACAAATAGTGTCCTTTATGCCAGATACTGATAATAGCATACAATTTCATCTATACTGTGTGTGGTAAAATGCTTAGTTATTATTCTAGATTAGAGACAGTTTAGGAAGTCAGGTTGTCTGTTTCCAGAGTTCTGCTTCATGCTGTAATTTCAGCTGAAACTCTTAAACAAGGTGTGTTACTCAGTATAATAGAAACAAACAAATGGGGAGTTGTATGTCTTCACACACAATTTGAATTTGAATATCATAAGAAATAGACTTACGATTTTGAGTAACTAGAAAAAAGAATATATCTGAATTAAAAAAAAAAACAAAAACAATGGCGTGCTTAGCCTGTAGAATTTATTAATAATAATACAAGTTAGACTTGATTGTGCTTTAAGGTTAGGAGGTGGACAGGTGTGATGAACTTAACAGCTCATTTATCCATTACTTTCTTCCACTAGAAAAGGTTTTGTAAGAGACAATTACACCCTAAGCTGGAATGTAGAAAATGATGAGTTTGTTTAATTCTCTGTTAGTGCAGAAGGTGCATTTCTACAGCACCATAGTTTTTCATAAACTGTTAATTACCTTGCAACACTTATAGGCTACAAAGTAATATTATGTACAATGACTTTCACTAAGGAAATTGAGATAGATTTTTTAAAGTATGTGTGATGGAGTTGAGACACTAAATGCCCTCATTTTCAAAAATCTCATGTTAATTTTTTAAGGCTTGCTGGTTACTGGGCAGTTTTCAAAATCTGGTTTCTTTCCTGGGTGCCCAAAATTGGGCTACATCATTAGCAGATAAAAAAGCTAAATGCTCAGAGTTTTATTGAGCCACAAGTATAATCTAATTTACTGTTGAACTGCACCATTTTCACTTGGTAACTCACGCATGCAATTTAGTTGGCAATCAGTTTAAAATGTCCTCTTGGCAAAATACTTGAAATGCTCACCAATTCTGCTTGAAAAATTTTCTTTTCAGTAAAAATCAGCCACTCAAAGCAAAAAAACAACCTGGATGCAACTTGTCATTAGCAAAAAAGAGAGATTTCAGCAAACCCAGGGACTTTGTCNACTCAAAGCAAAAAAACAACCTGGATGCAACTTGTCATTAGCAAAAAAGAGAGATTTCAGCAAACCCAGGGACTTTGTCATGAGATCACTGTGAAATGACTAGAAGAATTGAAATGATGAATTATTGTGTCAGTGAATAAGAAATAATGACTATTAAGACACCACTATGGTTAACAATCTTGACTTCCAGTAGCAACATTTTCAGAGGGCTGAATCAGAACTCTCTTATCCAGATGCTTGTGATCAAAGCCTTCCCAAGCTTTGGGACTGCAATTCTTTTCATTTTCTCTTTTGGATTTCAGCAGAACTCTATAATTTCTCAGAATTCACGTGGACCCTACTCACATAATTCTTTATGCAGCAGTATTAAGTAGGAGATATCACAACAGTGTATAGTTATCCATTTTAAGCTGGGATCAAAGGAACATCTTTGAAAGTTAGGGAAAGGGTTGCACGGACTAGTTTTGTCTGTAAACCAGCACAATGAAGCAAGGGATTCAGAGCCGAGAAAGCACCTCTTGCCCGAGCCTCATGAGCTGCTTAGATCAGTAAATAACAGTAGAATGCCAGTGCTTTCTACAGCATGTTGTTCTAGACAAGTGATAGCTGAATAATAAAGACAAGAAGATTAGAGTGACTTCTCTGTAAAACTAGGAGGGGATTTCCTAGACTCGTTTCTTGCAAGGGAAGGGATTACTTCAGCTGCTGGGGTTAAGGAACTGAAGTGGCAATCCTCTACCTTCTCCTTCTATCTCTTAACTTTGATGCTTCCTTTGTCACTGTTCAGCTGCTCCTGTCACCTAGGGATCTAGTATTTTCTGTATGTAAACTAAAGTTTAATTCTGACTAAAATAATATTGGTGTAGTT
>VYZP01000053.1:0-10865 GCA_013400635.1 Hypocryptadius cinnamomeus
TTTTTTTAATCCCTCCTATGACATCGCCACATTTATTTCCTAAATACTGTACTAAAATACTGGGTCCAAAAGCAATAATAAGTTTGGTATACAGAGTAAGGCCTAAAATAAATATATTGTAAACAAAATAAATGCAGTTTCTGCCTCAGTGAATTTCCAGTCATTGAAACTGAGATGGGTGACACTGAGAAATCCAGGTCAGAGGCCTAATTCAGTTGGGTTTTCTTCAAAAAGATATAAAATCTATTCCTGTTAATTCATGTGTAAAGATGATGAGACTTCATTTGAGATCCATCTGGTCTAAATTCCTTGCTTTGAGAATAGGTAGAAGGAGATAAAATTTACAAAACCCACAATGCTCCTAATATGCATTATCTAGTTTAGTTTGAGACTTTTCTTTTAATAGATGGGAAAACTGAGGTGGAGGGAGGACACATGGTTTTCCAAAGTTCAAGAGGAGGTCATACATGGAAGTAGAAGCCAGCTCAAACTGAGGCCCAGTCCAGTGCTCGTGCCTTTGGACCACACAACTTTTTTATTATGGGAAACCTATAGAACTCAGTTACATTTCATACTGATGTGATCCCTGAAGCAACAAAGTTTAGTATCCCTTTCAACAACCTGTTATTATCACTCATGAAAGCTCTGTTTCTGATATCCACATAAATATCCATTGTGAACTTTCTGGGTGCAATGATTTCCTGTAGCGGTGATTTCCACAGCAAAATTACATGCAGTATGGAAAGAGGAAACCTCTTTATTTATTTGTTTTCTTCCTTATGTCTTTGAATGCCTGGTGTGTTCTGTAAATGAGAGTGGGAGAAAAGATGTGCTCTTCTATGCTGTGCATTTATTTATGTTGTTTTATCATGTTTTTGTTTCAATCTTCCTCTGCCTGGGGAAGCATAGCATTGGGAAGCACAATACACCTTCTTTGACAGAACTGGCCAAGTCACAGGAATAATACTGTAGAATTATGGGGAAAATAAAGTCTTAGTGAACAACTACATACTCTATATAGACCAGCTTGGCTGACAATAAAACGATCTTTAGGTCTGTTCCTATCAAGAAACCATCAAAGTCCTCATAGTTTTCAGTCACCAGAGTTTAGTACTGGTAGGCCCACTTCTCACACCCATGTGATTGTTTCTCTTCCTTGCAGCCTATGTTTCTATGTGAATTTATTTTTATAAGCGTGTACTACAAAATATTATAGAATGTCATAAACGGTTGTATAATGAGATAGCAGCAATAAAAAAGTTTAAAACTTAATAAACATTGGGGTCACTGACTATTTTCAAGCAAATCTTAGACCAGAAAAGTCTTAGACTTAGAAAGTGGACCTCAACTTTGCTTTTCCAGTCTGTGAAATTTGAGTGCATTCCAGTTATAAAAATTTATTTAGATTGAACCTTATGGTTTACCAAAAAATGAAGTGGTTCTTTTACTATGGTATTTCCTGATGTTTTAGGTGTAATTGAGGATGTAGAGCAAGCAGAGAATCCATGTTCTTATTGGATCCTGTAGAACAAAGTGTTTGGAGTGATCAGCAGGAAGGACTTGACGCCCTTCCCGCTGGAGGAGAAGCTCAGGCTCCAGCTGACACCACAGAGCCCTGATGCCAGTGACCAGCCCCTGGATTCAAAGCCATGAATGCCTTCTTAGGCTTTGTCACTTGTTTTGGAGCCCATGTTCTTCTTCAGGAAAACATAATCAGAGCTTTTCCATTTGATTCCTTCCAGAGATGACACGCTTAAAAGGTGTAGTATCTTGACATTAGAGATTGTAGCCCCAGAGGTGTGTCCCTTTAGCTGCTTGGTGACTGCAAAATTCATTAATTTAAATGCTTGTGAGAAAACATGAGAATTCACATGTTTATGGAAGACATATAAATAAGATGTGAAAGATGGATGTCAAGAATGCTTTTGTCATGCTGCGTTCTATGTCTCTTGAAGAATATCATAACCATCAGCAGCAGCTATGTTGGTAAAGCCTTTCAGTGAAGACTAAGTCTTCAGTCTGAGTATTTGCCTATTAAAATGAAAATGTTTTAGATTTCCTCCAATGATTTTGATGTTTAATTTTGTTCTGTTAAATACCAGAGGGATTCCCACATTTTTGGACATTAAAACCAAACATGTGTGAAGGAATCCACACTATTAATGTTATAATGAATACCAAGGAAAACTAGTAATAATTTATTGGTTATAAAAACTTGCCAAAATTCCTGAAAGTGAATTTCTGGTATTTGAATCATGCAGCTCTGACTTTCCTATAAGTCAAAGATTTGTTGGATGTTCTCTAGCTTTCCCTTTAGGAATTTGTCTTTAATATTAATAATGTTGTTTCTGTAGTACCATAGAGAAAGCACAGCACTTTTAAACTGTAGTCCAGCCAATGCATAATACTGGCAGCCCAGAAATGCTCAAAGTCACATGAGACAGGCTCTTTAAATGGCCATTTAAAATATGTCATATGCAGGAAAAGAAATGCTCTGCAAATCATCCATCTAACAGATATGGACGTGGATGTTTATTTAGATCCTGCTATAGTTTGTAATCTTTTGCTCATTAGTACACTAGCAGGGACATTGTCACTACTGAGCCATGCCTCACCTACCTGGAAAATGCCAAATTCTTCTTGAAGGAATTAAGGTTTGTGTGATAGCAGAATTATCTAGAAATCCCTGGTGATTTCCTCTTAAGGCAGTGAGAATCTCTTCTCTTGATAACCAAATCTACCCTTGGGAACATGGTGTGACCTGTGCAGGGCTGGGAGTTGGACTCGATGAACCTTGTGGGTACCTTCCAACTGAACTTATTCTGTGTGACTCTAGGATTCTGAAATCTGAGTAACCTTGCCATGAATTTGCATTTTTGGTTCAAAGCCCATTGCTGATATCCTTTTCCCTGATTTATTGAGTACATAGAGTTATCACCTTTCTAAGACCTGAGTAATGCAATTTTTTTTTGCTTACCATGTCTGTGGCTAAATGACTCAGTACAAATTGTAGTTGGGGTGTAGTTTGCAGAGTATGAGAGCTCGAGATAGCCAGGATAACAGTAACTTGTTACACAACTTTGAACTGATCACTTAAATGCTTGGCATATCGTTTATTCTGCCTTTAAATTTGGAACAGTGATGTGAATCCACCACAGGTACTGTGAAGAGTATATGTGCGAAAGATGTTATAGGAATATAAACTATTTATAAGAATATTTTGGGTTGACCAGTTGTAAAAATCATAGCAGGATTGCCTTTTTTTTTTTCTCCCTTTTACTACAAGTGTCATTTCTAAGCAAATGTTCACACAATTTACATGGAACTTCTCATAACAGTGTTGGGTGGGGCACGAAATGCTGCATTTTTCCGTACATTATGTATCTAGTTTCATTGCTAGATGAGGGTTTCTTTGTTTGGTTGGTTTGTTTTAGGTTTAGTTTCGGTTTTTTGTAAATGTATATGTGTTTGTGAAGACACACAAAAGAAAATTCCTCCCAGGACTGAAAGGAGTCACTCCTTTATATTCTGGACTCCAGCGACAAACTCATCACAAATGACAATAGCCTAATACATACAGGAAAGTGAAAACAGATGAAATTGCTAGGAAATTTTTCATTAATATGTCATTCTCATGATCTTTATATAAGAATCACAGTAACATGTAGACATATCATTCGACTCTTGGGCACAAGACACTTTTTTCTTTTTGTCTGCTTTAGTGTATGGTAAATGTTCTGCTATTTCTTCATATATTTAGAACTAAAAGCTAGATACAGCAAAGATGTTATTTTATATAAGTTACAGTTTATCAATTTTCACAATTTTTTAACCCAAACTTCAGTGACAAAGGGCTTCACAAAAAAATTCAAGTCTTTGGCATTATTTTTGGCTTTTACTATGTATCTATATATTTCATCTTGTTCTCCATTATGATGATGTTTTCCTAACAATTCTTTCCTTCTTAAACTGAAATGTGTCTTAAAGCACAGGCAGACTGAACTTTAGATCTAGGATTGAAGTACAGTTGCGCAAAATTCCCAATTCAATTAGGAAAATTGCCTGCTACATTAGAAACACTACATCATCTATGCATTACATATCCCTATGAGTGAACATAAACTGTTGTGAGAAGCTTTTTCTAGCATGCAGCTTTAGTGTATGGTTTTACAGGCATCCTGCAATGTCCATTATGTGACATTGGTTGTGTTTTTCCTGTCATGTGATGCTCAAATACTATAGAGTTAATTGCCCTGTGTTTTTAAACAGCCTCGTTAATCACACTGGAGGACCTTGCAACATTGTTTCACAACTGATTCCTTCTTACATTTTTTAAATGGGATTTTGTCCTTTAATCACATTTATTTGCTGACTATGAACAGAAAAACCTAAAAGAGGGAAAACAGATGAAGAAATTTTTTGTATCTACTTTGTATAAAAATGATGACTTTAAGGATTCAGGGACTAGCATTGCTAAAGGTACTGGTAATACGATATGGTCTATCATACCTCAAGGCTCAGATAGCCTTGAGCCAAAAATCTAAATGCTAATGAAAACGTAGCTGCACTCTGCAAGGGTAGTGCCTGGAAAATTACTGATGAGGAAGTGCTGCAAAATGTTACTGTTGTCTCTCCTGCCCCTTTTCACATAGCTAACAGAGCTGTCAGTGTACCACTGGTGATCATGAAATCACTTAATGAAATGAAGTGTAACCAGCTCTCTACTAAAACAGCGCTTAATTAAGTGTGACCATCAAGTGATGGGAACCATAGTAGTATACAAGGGAATGCTTGTTCATTCCTGAAAGGCCTATTAAAGTAAGAGGAAATATGTGATCAGCACAGTTGTCTGAATGTCTAACACGGTATGGCATGGGAATGCCAGCATCAGAGTTCAAACACATGAGGAGTTACAAACCAGAATTATTTACACTTTGTGATTGTAATCAATGCCTAGACACTTCTGAGGAGCCAAAGCAATGAAATGACTCAGTAACTTGCAGTATCTCATTAGAGTGGTGAATTTTGCTCGGCTGAGATCATAGATCATAGACTCAACATTGTGCCATTGAGGCTACTCCTTACTCCCTGACAGCAGAGAAATGGGGAAGAATTACCAGTTTCTGCATATTTTATTTTGAAGGGTTACAGAAAGGAATTTATATTTTTGTGCAGTTTATATTTGCAAAGACCTCTGTAGATATGAAGTACCAGAGCTTCTGTGGTGGTGTTGATATAATTGCCCCTCTTATCTATGCTGGAGCTGAGATGTGGGATGTGAAGTAGCCTACTGAGGACTGGAAAGTGAGTCTGTGGCAGAGCTGAAAGAACTTCAGAGTCCTCACTTCTTTTCTTCTCGGTATTAATCTCTTTCTTTCAAAGTGAACCCAAAAGCTAGCACCAAGAGAAGGCATAGCAAGCTGTGTGACTCCCATGTCCTCTCACATTTTGGCAGTTTTGCCACACAGAAGTGTTTCTAGTGGGATAGGGCTGTCCCTGGTATACAGAGCAAAGCCATTCATGCAGCAAGGAGGGCTGTAAGGATTGCCCCTGCAGAGCTATCTAAGTTCTCTCTCATTGAGAATGCATCCTGGAAGTCTCCCTAAGACATGCTGGGCCAGCACAGCAAAGGATGGGACCACTGCTGAATCATTGCATTGCACATGCAGAAGGTATGGCTTTCTGTGAAAGCATGAGATGTAAAAAAATAAATAAACAAGAATTGATATCTCTGGTATGTGTGTATATGTATAGATATGAACATGTGCATGTGCATATATGCAGGTAAAAAACCTAACCCTTTTTAAACTATCATTCATAATGTAGGAGACAGGCAAAGCACTGGATGAGAAGACATATTTCCTTTGAGAAAAAAAAAAAAGAAAAAGAAAAAGGAGGAGTAAACAAACTATGTGTATCTGGAGCTTGATTATCCTACAGTTATACAGGTTACTACCCATAGAAACCTTCTTAATCCTTCAGGAGTAAGCAGTAGGATAGAGATTAGTGTTGGTGCAAGTTAAGAGCTGAGAGCAAGGCACAGAGGTATAACAGACAGAATCAAGGGCCCAAGAGAGCAGTGTCTTGCAGGATATATAAAGAAGAGGTATTACTTTTGTCATATGACAACCACAGCATAGAATATAAACATTGTTCACAAAAATGACACGACATTTTTTAATCAGCCTGGGCAGGTTGTGTCTCTGATAAGGATCTTTCTTGCATCTTGTCTTTAAGGTGATGAATATCTGAAAACATCAGCTCTTTGAACCTAGAAAGCTGAGTTTCACAGAATCACAGAAGAATTTACATTATAAGGGTCCTCTGGGGGTCATCTACTCCATCCTCCTGCTCCAAAGAGGTCCAGTTAGATCAGATAGCTCCGGCTATTCAAGCCCTTTACACCCTCAAAGATGGAAAACCCAATCCCCTACTCCAGTACCATCTTTATGGTAAAATTTTTTTCTTATACTTAATTTGAATTTCTCATTCTACATCTCAAGTCCATTGCCTATCATTGGACACATGCAGGAGAATCTGACTCTGTCTTATTTGTAGCCTAAGGACAGGTAGTTTCCACAGTCAGGTCTTCTCTGAGCCTCCTCTTCTCCAAGCTGAATTGAATTATCTCTCTAAGCATCTCCTCATGCCTGTGCTCCAGCCCCCTAGCCAGTCTGGTGGCCTGCTGCTGGATTTCCTCCAGTATGTCAGTGTTTTTGCTGTACTGTGGAGACTTCTCTTCATCCACAAACTGATTTGTGCAGGTATCATGCTAATCTTCTCTATCATTCAAGTTTTAGCATATATTCTGCCAACACAAGCATGATTTCATTAGGAGATAAGCCAGAACATTCATTATTTTTAAAGGAAGAAACATGGGGACAGTGGAAATAGAAGGTTTTTTAACCCATTGCTACCTTCCCCTCTGGTAAGCAATGTGTTCTTATGTTCTGGTCTTTTTCTCATCTCAAAATTTTCAGTGGCTTCCTGCATTGACAGGAAGTCTTCACAATCCCCTCTCAGCATCCTGAGAGAAATATTTATGTCAACTTAGGCTCTTGACTGTGATGTCTTCTCTGTTTCTCAGACCTCTCCTTTCTGCTTCTGCTGAAGGCTCCTACTCCTTATGTGTTTCACCACTCTGTCAAGATTTGTTCTTTACTCCAGAAATTTTTTCCCCATGAAGTTGCTCAACTGCTCTTGGAAAAGCACAATTTCCTCCTCTTTCCCGAAGATGCCCCCTGAATACAGACACATTGTTGTCTGCTGTCTCCTGAAAGGAACATAATGTCTATTAGCACAGAGTAGCTTCAAATGAAGAAACTAAGAATTATACACTCAACATGTTAACAGAAACATCCACAACATTGTTATGAAAAGTTATTCATTAGGGTCTGGCTGTGATTTTGGAAATTACTCAGGGTGGTTTTATAACAGTTAAAACCCATAAGGTGCTGTGTGTGAGGCTTTGGGGTTTGGACATATTTTTCCACGACTCTACATTTGTCAGCAAGAACATACAGCTCTTTTGACAGTAGGACTTGGGTGGGCAGATGGCTGCTGGATGCTGTAATAGGAGGTTGGCAGGACACAGAATGATAAACTTACTTGTCAACAGCCTTTCTGGCTTTCTTAGGACAGACTGAGCTTTGTACCTCTGCAACTTGTTTCCCATGTAGTTCCTGGTAATTTTTTTGGTATGGGTTAATTGATTTTGTATTTGCTTGCTGCTTTTATTATGTCTGCCCAACATGGAACCCTTCTCAGCACAGAAGCTCATTTTGTATCTATTATTTCCTGCTTTTTTATGTTGCTTTCCTCAGCCAGAAAGAATTCTTCTTAAATTATTTGCATGTTGGAGGCAACAGAGATGGAAGACCAAAGAAAATAAAGAAAAGATCCACAGTAAATGTTGAAAATGGGATCCATCCAGTGTGTGGCATAGAAAACAAGGCTGCAAGGAGATCTCCAGTTGGGTGACCACAGCACTGCAAGTCAGAAGAATTTACAGAGCACCTCAAGAGGAAGCAGACCTATGGCTCCATCAGCTTTTGGTAAGGCCCTTGCTCTGAAAAGCAAGCTAGTGTCTAGGGGGAGGCCAAATCAAGGCAATCTGCAGCGTCCTTTTGGCCTCTGTGTCTGCATTTCCTTCCTATGAGTCCAAATTATTGTGTAGGATTGGTGGTCATTAAAGTTCCCCAAGACATGGATTTGGGATATTGCTAAGATAGGTGCACGGACCAGCCTGCTAAAACTATTCTTGCGTACTGCAGGACAGATGCCTTTCATGTCCCATCGGTTCATAGCTCATTTGTGGCTCTCTCTTCAGCATTCTGAGCATTTGCTCTTTCTCTCTCATACAGCACCTTTTTATTTCCTATTAGTCGTGTATTAGTTGCAATGCAGTTGTACCAACAGCATTTTTCCACAATGAATTTCACTGTTATTTTCTCTCCATATTTCTGCCCCCTTCCCTTTCCCTTTCCCCTTCCCCTTCCCCTTTCCCTTCCATTTTCCATTTCCATTCCATTTCATTTTCTTTCTTCCATTGGACATTATTTCTTCACCCTTGCTACTAACTGCTTTGCATAAAAACACATTTATTTGCAGAAATGCAGGAAATTTTGCTTGCTTTACTTCACAGCCAAGATATTTGCATAGAAATGAATCACTTTTTATCTCCCCTTGTCTTCCCTTGTTCCAAGGTAATTTTTCCAGACTAGCGCAAAGCTTTGAGTGCTCCTGTTTTTCTTTTTAAAACAGAGGGCTCTGAATTGCCATTGCCTGGCACTGCAGGCATGGTCAGAGGGGTTGCATTTCTTGCTCATTCACTGGGCTCAGAATACATTTTGTTAAGGCTACTCAAGGCAAGCTCACAGTTTGCTGGGGGTGAGACGTACCCCAGCAAATGCCACCTTTTTTATTAGAGTTTTGTAGACTTGAATGAAGCTGAGTAGAGCCACATAAAAGGTCTCTACAGAAATAAACAGAGCAGATCAGGGGCTAAGTGCAGTCTTCCCATGTGATTTATATATTTTAAGATTAGGCCTGGCATTTTGCAAAATGCTGTTTGAAGTTGTTAATTAGGTTTGCCTGAACAGACCAAAACAGACACAACTAATTGGTTGAGATTACAGCTATAAGATTGTGACCTCTCACAGTGAAATCTCTGAATGTATGTTGTTGCTTAGGTCTATTCTTCTGTGTTTTTTTTCACAGGAGGCAGATAAAGACTGCACCATACCACTGAGATAGTGAGGAATACTTTGGGGAGTATCATCCCTATCTCAAATCCGCCATTGTTAATGGGAGGTTTCTTTACTGGATATCTGTCTTCATCCTACTTCTATTTTTGACAGGAGGAACACTACCAGGTGACTTATCAACTTTTTATGAATAAAGCCCAGTAGGAAGGCTTTTTACAGCATCAGTGCCTCAATAAGTACAAAATAATTTAATCAAGTCTCATAGTCCATGCAGTTACTGGCAAATCTGATTCATTTTATGAATAATTTTACTTGGATCTTAGTGAGAAAAATGTTCTTATTAACAGTATGAGCAACAAATTTCCAGACAAAAACATGGAGGAGGGAGAGTATGTATAGACACAGTCTGGGGGGGGATGTGACTTCATCGCACTTCACACGATAAGAGGGTTCACTTCAGGAGCTGGTAACGGGATGGAGACTTGAAAGGCCAGGCTACAGGAAATGGGGATGGTGAGTCAGGAAATGGCAGCCTTCCCTCCGAGTCATCCCTGAACCACTGCCCTGGTGTGCTCAGAGTGGGAATTGGATTAGTAGAGATGCTGTTCCTTCAGAAGAGATTTCAAACTTGGGTTATGACCATTTGATGTTGTCAAGTGTTACGTGCAGTTTCTCCTTAAGAGCATGGATTTCAGCTCCCCCATCTGCTCTGATCCCTAGCATGGGTGGCTGCCTGTGCTCTGTAGCTGTCCCTCTCCGCAGTGGCAGATATTCCATGCCTCCTGCCTGGCCTGGCTCTCTGTCCTGGTGCTGCAAGCCCTGTTATGCCCCCACCTTGCTTCTTGTCACAGTCACTTCATGGCACCCAGAGGTCATGGTCACCCAGAGGTGTCTTGCACGGCTGCTAAATCCACATTACTCTGTAACACTCGATTGGCTTACCAGACGCAGAAGAGCGATCTGTTAGGGAGCCAATGTCAGTATTTGGTGGTTGCAGGGGCACTCACTAGAAGGGTATGTGGGGTGAATTCCTTTGTCAATATCTGTAATTATCTAAAGAAGCGGGCCAAGCAGATGGAGCCACACTCTTCTTGGTGGTGCCAGGCAATAGGACAAGAGGCAATAGGCAGAAATTGAGGCACAGGAAATTCCACCTGAATGTGAGGAAGAACTTTACTGTGCAGTGACCAAGCACTGGAACAGATTTCCCAGAGAGGCTGTGGAGTCTGCCTTACTGGAGATATTCCAGAACCATCTGGATGTAATTCTGTGCCATGTGTTCTAGGAAGACCTTGCACGAGCAGGGAGTTTGGACCAGCTCTGGTTTCTTCCAAGCTGATCCATTCTGTGACTCTGTGATTCTGTGTCTATGCGGGCAGGCAGCAGCAAGGCTGAGGCCGCCGGTCAGATCACAGCTGGGAACAGGCACCTCAGCTGGAACGCGCGCCGCGCTGCCACCTCTTAACTCGCCGCTGTTAATTGACGGGACGGGGTTACGCTTTGTACCGAATTACGGCCCAGAGGAGCCTGACGGCAGCCGGGGCTGGCGGGAGACCCCCGAGCGAAACGCGCCAACGGGGCGGAAAGGCGCCACCTGCTCCCGCCCCCCGCTCCCGGCAGACGCCCGCCCGCCGCCTCCCGGCGCCTGGGCCGCGGCCC
>VYZP01000054.1:0-41546 GCA_013400635.1 Hypocryptadius cinnamomeus
TCCAAACAAGTTATAGAGCTGACCCACAAAACCTCTTACATAGACTGTGGTGTGGGAATTCTCTTACGAGTGAAATACTCCAAAGATAGAATAACCATATCCAGCACTCACATAGCAGAATGACAACCTTGGTGTTGATGTAAGCTATCTTTTATCCAAGGGTGCTCCCACTGAAGAGCTGACTGTGGTTATGACCCAAAGATTCCTTTGAGCATTAGCTTTGTCCTTATGCAACCACTCATATATATCTGGCAGGAATGAGCTGGCCATTTGGAAACAAAGGGTATTAGCTGCTCAGGCAGCATGTTTGCCCTGGAACAGTTTGCCAGCACTAGCACCATCATGCAGCATACCTCGAGTGAAATCCTGCACCGTGACTTCTCTTACCTAGCTTACATTAGTAGTTAAATTGAGTCATGTTTTCAGGGAAGAAATACGTGCAACTTTTCTGATTAATGTTTATCTAGGTTTTCCTTTTACCCAGCTGCCATTCACAGAGGAACATTCCTCTTCCCCAAATACAAAGATGCTTTAAACTAGGACTGGCTGTCCTGGTTTGGGATGTAAATTAGATTTTAGGTACTAATTTCATAAAGCATAATAATTTTCAGTGAAAAAACTGATCAGGACATACAGGTGTGCACAGTGACCTGTCTGCCTTCCTGGTGCTGTTTTCTCTGAATAATCATAAAATAGTTGAGTTTAGAATGGGCCTTTGGAGATCATCTAGTTCAAAGTCCTCTGCTCAGATCAGTGTCAACTAGTGAAAGTTGTTTAGGGTTGTGTCCATTTTGGTCTCAATATTTTCAAAGTCAGAAGTTTCAATTTGTGGCTATTGATTTAAGTCCTTCCACTGTAGCTCTGTCACCTTCACTGCCACCATCAGGTATTTGCATACATTGTGACAGGATTCTCTCCTAGGTCTGCCCTTTTCCAGACTGAACAGTCCCATTACTCTCAACCACTTCTTGTATGATGAGAAGCTAAACAACAGAGTCTCTAAGTTCTTAGTGATATTTGTGTCCCTTTGTGGTACTTGCTTAATGCTGCTCTTATCCTGGGTTCAGCACACCTGATGTGTCTCACCAGTGCTGGTTACAGGGGAAGGATCACTTCCCTCAGACTGCTGCAGATGCTGTTCCTACTGCAGCCCAGGAGGCTGTTTGCAATCTTCGCTGCAAGGATGCATTGCGGGCTTAGATTCAAAAAGTGTTGTACATGAGAAAGGTTAAAATCTTTACTAAGCAAATACATTGCAAATTTTAATTTTACTTGTTTTGCTGAAGAACAAAGTGAGGTTCCCAGAAGTTTTACCACTACCATGTGGATTTCACAGCATTAATGTGTGATCTTTTTGCAGCATAATTATTCATGCCTTAGTTTGTCTACTTTGGTGGTTATCTATCTAGCAATCCAACCCTGGAGTCACCAGGATGTATTCTATACTAATATGTATAGAAGAAGAAGAGGAGAACTCCAGATGCTCCATGTTGCAGTTCCTTGCAAAAAAAACCCCAACAAAACAAAACAAAACAAAACAAAACAAAACAAAACAAAAAAAAACCCAAAAAAACCGCTCCAAAAAAACCCCCAAACAAAAACAAAAACCACAAAAAAACCCAAAACAAACAAAAAAACCCCCAACAAAACAAAACAAACCAAAGAAAGGCTAAATCTGCTCTTTATCTGTCATTATAAGGTGATTCTCCTTTGTTCTTCTAGGAGATGAGGCCATGGAAGTAAGCATGGTCCTATGTGTGCAAGGCTCACAACCATTTCACAGTAAATCATATAGAGCCAGATTTTAATATTATTTACATGCCAGCCTGAGTTTTTAATGCCTAACTAGTGTTAAACAACAGGGTTTTGGTTTTTATTGTGTCTGTTTTGTTTTTCCTCCAGTTTTCCATCTGTAAAATTCAG
This sequence comes from Hypocryptadius cinnamomeus, assembly GCA_013400635.1. Lineage (NCBI taxonomy): Eukaryota > Metazoa > Chordata > Aves > Passeriformes > Zosteropidae > Hypocryptadius > Hypocryptadius cinnamomeus. The sequence goes on from VYZP01000054.1 coordinate 1,924, forward strand.
ACAACTCTATGTCCTTACTAAAGGAAAGCAAATCAGAAACTTGGAAAGCAACTTTGAACAGCACAGAGAATCTTTTCTGGTTGCACTTTTTGGGCTCCATCTTGTTCTGAAACACAAACTTTGTCAAATACTGCTTCACTCTAGTGCCAGGATTTAATCTTATTACTTAACATCTCTGTTGGATTTTATAGACTTTTGTAATTAAAACTGTTCAAAGTTTTCCCTCAGGACAAGCTGAATAGGATCTTTAGGGTTTAATCCATTATTTCATATTGATATTCTTTGAATCTCTTGAGGATACTTTGCTTTTTAGTTCATGTTTGTTTTCATACACAGATAACACAGAAGGGCTTATCTTTAATTATATTTTTATTAGTATGTGTGTTTTACAGTTTTTAATATTTAATACACCTAATTAATTTATAGAATGGTAACCCTTTAACCCATTTTAACTAGTCACTCTATGTGATAAAGGCAGCACTTTATTAGGAAGGAATTTAACTCATCCTTCCCCTATTAATTTTCATTGGGAGGATCACTCCTCAGCTCTGTAAAGTCAAGACCTTTGGACCTTCTTTATTCTTTTTTAATATGTGAAGTCCACATATTAGGGAGCCCTGAAACTGGAGGTCTAAGTGCTCATCCTGCAGCAATTAAAGAGAAGTCAACCTATCCTGGATGCTCCGGGCTATATTAAATATTTATCTTTCTGATTTTTATTTTTTAAAATTGGTGTGTGTTTTTGATTTAGCTGATATTTACATTGCTTTTCAGAGTGATCTTTGTCAGAAATGCAGGTAAAAATTTCTCATTATTTTAATTTCTGTGTATTGAGAACTTTCATCCTAGCTCATTTTGCTCCATCTCTCCCTGTTGCACTACTTCCTACACAGTGTGACGTTTTTAGAGTATTTTATATCTGCTTTTCTTGTTTGCGGACCAATGAATATCCTCATGCTGTGCTGCCTTTGCACTCTATGCTGAGCTAACAATTTTTCAGGGGCTTTCTCCCCTCAGTTAAAATTTCTATAACATCATGGCTATTTTTTCAGTATGTTTGCTTGGATTAATGGTATATTTTGAAAGAAAGTTACTTCTTTCTGCTGCTACTGAAATTAATATCTTTTTATTCTTAAAACTTTGGAAGAAGTAAATATTAACCTGGCCATGTTATTAAATAATTCTTTTTATGGTCACACTGTTATTTGTAAATTTTCATTACATTAAGCAAACTGAAAGTCACTGCTGAGTTTTGCATGTCTCTTTCAGGGCAAAATAATTAATTCAAGGTACTTTGCTCCACCTTAGGCTATTTTGCCTAGGGAATTTATGGTTGTAAAATTCCTCACATTGAGCTATCATTCTGTTGAGTATTCCAAATGTGAGAATGTTTTTGACAATTGGAACAAAAAGACTAATAGAGTCATGCATTTTTTTTAATGTATCTATCCCTGTTAGTATACAAGTAGCAATCCTATAAGATATTTACTGCTCCCTTGCTAATTGTTTTAATGAAGATTGTGCCATACCTGCAAGGCAAAATCCATTTTTTAATTTTGCATGGTCCTTAATCTTTCCCTTTTTTTTCCTGCCACTGTGTTGTAGAGCTCTTCAAGGATCCAGATATTGTAAAAATGCTTTAAAACTTGCTCATTTACCTTAGCTGCTCTTTCTTTGTGCCACAACCTGCAATTTTACATTTGCAAGTGCATTGAAAGTGGTAGAAATAATTTCATAATTATGTTATCTCATTTCTATGAGATATCAAATCTTCCCAGATTTATACCTGAGATTTTAAAAAAAAGTGATAGGTTATATCTGCTTCATTCTCCATCTGGATATTTGCTGTATAATGTTTTCTGTATATGCCTAAATTAGATGGCAGTGATGCTTTTAACAGGACTGAGTTAGCCTAGCACTACAGGGTATTAAGAAAGGAAATTTAAACTCACTAAATAATTCAGTAGAGAAAACCTCACCAGTAGTTGTCACATCCTCTGTAAGTTCAGACTGTGGCAAATTTATAATTTATATTTAAATTTATAATTATATTTATATTTAAATTTATAATTTAAATGTTTTTTTCCTAAAGGGCAGCAAATCCTCAATGAAAAATAGCCCCAGTGACACTAAGGACAATTTGTTTTCATTTCAAGTCATAGGGTTGGAAGGGACTTTACAGGACATCTAGCTCCAACCCCCCCTGCCACAGACAGGGACATCTTCCACTAGACCAGGTTGCTCAGAGCTCCGTTCAACCTGACCTTCACCACTTCCAGGATTGGGGCATCCACCACTTCCCTGGGCAATTGATTCCATTGCCTTGCCACCTTCAAAGTAAAGAATTTCTTCTTAAAATCTAATGTAAAGCTCCCATCTTTCAGCCCTTGCCCTATCACTACGTGCCCTTGTAGAAAGCCTCTCCAGCTCTCTTGTAGCCCTCTTTAGGTACTGGAAAGTGCTGTAAGGATGGACAACTTCTAATTTCAGCCTGTTTTTATGGGTGAGGTGCTTCATCCCTCTGACCACTTATGTCCTCCTTATGTTGGGGGCCCTAGAGCTGGATGCAGTGCTCCAGGTGGAGTAGAAGGAGAGAATTATCTGCTGCCCATGCTTCTTTTGATGGAGCCCAGGATATAACTGGCTTTCTGGGCTGCAAGCATGTACTGTCAGGACATGTTGAGTTTCTTGTCAACCAGATTCCCCAAGTCCTTCTCCTCAAAGCTGCTCTCAATCCATTCTCTGCCCAGCCTGTATTTGTGCTTGGAATTGCCCCAACACATGTGAGGACCTTGCACTTGGCCTTGTTGAACTCCATGAGGTTCACACAGACCCACCTCTCCAGCCTGTCAAGATCGCTTTTGATGGCATCCCTTCCCTCCAGTGTGTCAACTACACGACACAGCTCAGTGTCACCAGCAAACTTGCTGAAGGTGCTCTCAGTCCCACTGTCCATGTCACCAACAAAGATGTTAAACAGAGCCAGTCCCAGCGCCGACCCCTGAGGAACATCTGCTCCAGACCAATCTCCACTTGGACATTGAGCTGCTGTGGTTCCCTGGGTGTTCTTTCATTCCATTTATAAAAATAGGGATTATGTCATTGTCATTATTTTCTAATGGAACTGAACTCTACCAGAAAACTCTGTTTTCCTCTTAGATTGGAAAACCAAGGCCTTATTTTCATTTATACTTTAATGCCTTAGCATCACTCTAGTGGTCTAACAGTGGTCTAAAGGACTCTTAGAATGGATAGGAAACAAGGCTTCTGGAGATTATAAAGAATATTAATAGTCTATCATCACCAAACAATTAGAATTTTTTTTTCAAAATGGTCTATCAAAGAGGTTTGATGAAAACAATAACTCATTTCAGAGGAACGAAAAGTTGAGTCAGAATAAGTATACCTTCAGAATGTCTAAATAGAGAGAATATAAGTAAAATCAAGGATATTTGGAAAATTCTCCAGTTTCATCTTTGAAAAGACACTAGAACATCTACACTTTTAACCAAGTCTCAAAATCTCTTTTTATACTGTACTGAGAAGGGGAACCAACCCAAAATACTAATTGATAAATTAGTTAAAAATAAATTTTTTTTCTATTAAAAAATATTTTACATCCAAGGGCTTGGGCTTTTTCATAGCCTAAACCTCCTTTTTCTGCTGTCACGAAATGGCATCAGAGCTCTCTATTTCTGCAAGACTAAATATTGCTCAGTGTCAGCATCAGGCCAGGGTTATTTTCCAAGAGAAATTTTGTATTTGAGGGAAAGTAGAAAGCATTTTTGTGGCATGCTGATGTTTGAAAAACAATGGTTGTTTAGAATTGCTTAGAGGAGTGGAATGTCAGAAATAGTCTGAGAGAAAATGGATGTGTTGGCGGGAGAGAGGCAAAGTGGTCAAAGCCATGTGCTAAGTGGAGTTTGTGACATGGCTTTTTGATTTGTGCTGTACCTAGCACACCTGTGGATTTGGTTGATGAGCAGCAGTATGGAGCTGTCTCTGTAGGCTGTCCAATTCCAAAATGTACAGTTTAAATGTTGATTGCCATAGCCAGAAGCCAGATGTTAAATTCCTGTAATATTATCAGTGTATCTAGAAAAATGTCAAACTTTTTGGCTAACAAAAAATTTGAATTCTCAATAAAGTTGATTTGCAGAATGTTTTTTCAACATGTTTTTCTGACTTGCATGATGAAAAGCTGTGGGTTTTGAAATGACTAATCTACATGATGGCTCTAGTTTAAACAACAGTGGAAGTTCCAGCCTGCCTGATTCTTGGTGGGGCTTCAGTGAATGATCTTATTGGAAATAGATTAGTTCCATAAACCTACATGTGGAGATAGGAGTAATAATATTAAGTGCAACCAGATTGCTAAAGTAAAAATCCAACAACAGTTGCATCAGAACAGCACTGGACAAGTGTCGGGTTTTTTTCACTTACAAGTACAAACAAATCCTCAACTGTTTCAGAAAAATTCTTGAGCTTTCAAACCAGAAACATAGTCAATAAAGTGAGACAACTGGGGCACTTTGCTCTCTATTACAATATTCAAATGGCTTCTGCAGTTAAATAACTGGAATAGTGTTTTGTGTGAAGAGCACAGCTGCTTAAGAAGGGCTTTGCTTTGTTGTTTAATATCAAACACAAGAAAAGCAATCACATGAAAAATTTGAAAGTATCAGGTTTTTTTTTTTTTGTGTAATTCTTTTATAACAGAATCATGTCTGCTTATGTTTTCATGTGGAAAATGTGTAGAACTTGGAAGGAAAAAAAAGGAAAGCAGTTTTTATTTCTCATAGTTTAAATTTGATTGAATCTCAGATTGAGAATAGTACTCAGGAAATGTGATGATATCTTGGTAGAAGCATGCTTAAGTTTCACTTAAAACAAAAGCAAAAACTGAAAACCCCTTATTTTTCTGATTGCTCTGCTATGTTATGCATCTGCTATATCACGGTAGATGGGTCTATCCGTCTTTGGGGATATACAAGTTTGCTAACTTGCAAAAAGCCCAGCTCTGTCAACTTTCCTGTCCCACTTCAATACCATTACTGTGCTCAAAGAAACATGATACTGCTGTGGAGAACCAGACTATCATTATCTTGCTTCTCTGATTATCTAGGTTTTCTCACTGGGTGATAAACAGGCATTGTGTGGCACACAGTGAGAAAAAAAGGAAATAATACAGTATGAACACTGTAGTGAAGCAAGGTGGTGCTCAGGCTCTTGTATCCCCAGGGGTTGCCTTGGGTCTGAGTCTGTTCAGACCTGAGGAAATGCAAGTGTGGCTCTGCAGAAGCCATGTCTGAGATTGCAAACCAACTATGCAGACCTGCTAACACTTCGGTATTACTTTGCTTTAATTTGAATCACACACCTCTCTTTAATTTGATTTAATAGAGTCATGGAATTGTTAAGGCTGGAAAAGATCTTTAAGAGCATCAAGTCCAGCCATCAGCCTAGCACCACTATTCTGGTCACCATTAAACTGTGTCCTCAAGTGACATATCCCCATCTTCTTTCAGACAGTGTTGATAAAGTCTTCCTGAGCCTCCTTTTCTTCAGGTTAAACTAACCCCTCAGCTCCCTCAGCCACTCCTCATCACACTTGTGCTCCCAAACATTTCCCAGCTCTGTTTCCCTTCCCTGGACCTGCTCCAGCACCTCAATGTCTGTCTTGTAGTGAGGAGGCCCAGAACTGAGCACAGCACTCGAGGTGTGGCTTCGCCAATGCAGAGTACAGGGGACACTCACTGCCCTGCTCCTGCTGGCCACACTATTGCTGCTACAGGCCAGGATGCCTTTGGCCTTCTTGGCCACCTGGGCACGCACCTGCATCCTGTTCAGATGGCTGTTGACCACCACTCCCAGATCCCTTTCCATCAGGCAGCTTTCCAGCCACTCTGCCCCCAGCCTGTGGGGCTGCATAGGGTTGTTGTGACCCAAGTGCAGGACTCAGAACTTTGCCTTCTGCAAAGCACAGCTTTTGTAGCTGTTTTCTTCCAGAAAGTCACTAGTGGTATTTTTAATGGCTTTTGAGTTAAGCCACACATTAACTGATGAACCACTGCCACTCACTTTTCAAAATGCTGGTTGGGAAAGGGACTGGAACCAAATCTAGTTCTAGTTCTATGCAAAAAAAAGATTGTGCTGATGTTTCTTGGCCCTTAATATTTCTAGGCATATTTCCTTAAATTTTGCTAAAGATCAGCTTGGATCAAATCCTCTTTGTCTTTTGAAAGCATTGGAATCATAGTGAAGTTAGTATTTTCACTTCTAGGGTAAAGTTGTTTGAACTGCTTCTTTCCAAAGCAGATTTGGGAACCTGTAGAAGTGACAGATTTTCTTTTATATCACTGCAAATTAATATATATCTTTGCTTTGATGACAGCTACCCAGAACAACAAATTTACAATCCAAGAAGATATACTTAAAATGCTGCAATCCCATGTACATGCCTTCAGAAGCAGATTGATTTTTTCTAAGTGAAACTGTTGTCAGGGACTTAATTGCTATATGGTTCCTTGGGAAATGATACATGACATGGAGAATGTGAAAAACTCTCACAAAGTGTAATCCATCTGGATTTGATCTGAAGTGAAAAGGATGTACAAGTAGACCAGGCTGAAAAGACAGACCTATTTATAAAGTTGGTTCCTGTGCTTTTATATATTCAACAAAGCAGATGTCATGCACAGCTTTGAATGATAGCATTTTCAAAATATTTTTCTTCAAACTTAGTAAAAGATAGCAATAAAAAACTAAAGACATTGCTGAGAAATTAAGACCAAATATATTCTCTGCATGTATTATATGCAATCTTAAATGCAAGTTCAGCTTGTTCAAGTTTGTTTCTATATAACATTTGGCAAAAGGAGAGCTGTAAGGCTTTCTAAGGAAAATACTCATTTTCATAGCAAAATGAGTGTATTTTCCTGAAAAATGTTTTTTTTTCTTTCCACATGCACAAAACATCTGACCATCCCTGCAGGTGTTTATGGACACAGGAAAAAAAATGTTTAGTTTTTCATTAAAAGCCCCAGCAGCAATCAGTTTCCTTTTACTCACTTGCCCCCTATCAGATTCATCCTTTGACACTTACTTCAGTATTTCAAGGGCATATGGTGAGTCCTTTATATTTTTTTAAAATGCAAAATTCTATTTTGGTGCAATTCTGAGGAAAGGCTTTGCTGAAGATTAAGGCTCCTTTAAGTAGATTTTGGAAATTCTAGGAATGCAAATACCATCTCACCACAAAAGCCATCAGCCATTCTGGTATTTTAATTCTTTTCCTTTCACCCTTTACTTTTTGAGGCTGAGGTACAGAAGTCACCCAACACTTGAAAAGCAGCTACATTTTTCTAATAAGTCAAAGGCCCTGCTTCACTTTTCAATTGCATGAGTGCAAATCTTCTAGTTATTGAAGCTTGAAGGAATCCTCTCAGGATGAACCAAAGGCTCTGATATCAGGAGAAAGTGCATGGACACAGCTATTTCAGGTAACAGAGTTTTAATTTCTGAAAAGCCTCTGAATAGGTCTCATGCAAATTTCTGACTTGCAGAAACCTGGAAATTCAGCTGCTTCCTGCACAGTGCTTTCTCTACAGTCATTATGTTACCACTTGCCGCTCCTCTGCAACTTTTGAACTTTCAAGGCTCTTTTCCAGTGTACTTGTTTGTTAGCTAAAGCTTCTGTGTATGGGAAGAAGAAACAGCTACAGCGGTCTTTAGGTAGTCTTAGGTTGTAGGCAACTTGCTTTCTTCATTTTTTTTTCTTGCTTTTAAAATTTTTTTTCTTGTTCTGTCTCCTAGAGCTCCAGTGTCATCAGAGATGTGGTGCATCTTCACACCAGCTAGCCAGAGGAGCTCTGCCTGCTCTGGATTTACATGCTAAGCCTGAGTTGTTTCAAGACCAGAAGAAAAAGGGTTTTAGAGCATTTGAATGCTTTAAAGTTTTGAAAAGCCCTCCCAGAATTCAGATTACTTGTTTACCAATTGGCCATGATTCATCTAGACATGCTACATTTACATCAGATGTGACAATTCTTGTCAAGGTCTAAGGGTACATCTCCTCATTTTTCTCTTTAAACCAGAATTCCCTGTAGCTGCATCTCCCATGATGAGTTGTAACCATTGTTGCCTATGACAAACTGATGTTTGTCATACTTCTTGCATTGTGGAAGCAAAACATAGTGCTATAAAAGAGAAAGGGAGGCTGAAATGATAACTTCTACAACGCATTTTAAAAGGGTTATGTCATTTTCTTTAGAGCCAAATTTGACTTTCACAGAAAAAATCTGCCTTCCTTGGCATTTCATATTAATTTGGAACTGGGAAAAATCCACTTTCACAAAGCCCCCAAACCAAGAAAATAGAAAGGGACTAGTAGTTACATGATAGCTCTCAGAGTGCTGCTCCCTGGACTGGGGAGCTGGGAGCCACAGGACACCCCTGTGGGAGCAGCAGGACGTGTCAGCCAGGTCCATTGCACTGCCTCAGCCTGGGGTGGCAGGGAGCAGAGCCAGTCCCAGACACTGGGCACTCCCCTGGAGAAAGGGGTGGCCCAGGCTGGGACAGGAGATCAGTGTGACAGTGTGGTGAGGTCTGCCGTGCTGCCAGGCTGGGCTGTGGCTGTGGTGCAGCTGGAGTGGCAGCTCTGGGACAGCCCAGCCCATAGCCAGGCACCTACAGTAACTGTTTTACAGAGAATAAGGGCTCAATTGATTCCATTTCTTTTTAATTAAGCTATTTAAAAATGAGGGTGCAGAATGTGGAATTGCCTTCATTCCTCCTACCTTGGGTGTCTTTCAGGTGTGTGCCTCAGTTCCTTCATCTGTAACTGATTATAACAGTCCTTGTAGATCTATCCCTGTGACAAGGGTTCATACCCCACTTTTGTTACAAGCATTATAGAACATGTATTTAACTACAATGCAGTCAGAAGCTTCCTGGTTGAATGTGCCATTTTAGAGCTGAGGATGTTAAACGAATGCACTATGAATAAAAAATGCAGATTAACTCAAAACCAATGTTATGTGTTATATCAACATTGTAGAACACTATACTGATATATATATACAACGCTATGTATACTGGTCTGGCTGAATGGCTTCCAAAGGACATTCTTAAACAGAAATATTGCTTTGCATAAACAAAAAAATCACTTTGGAGTGATGTTTACACCAGGTGCAATAATTTCTTTAGTAGATGTTTCATTTTCATCTACTGAAAATGCTGAAATATTTACTTGGTCTTTTCAAGGCCAGTAACCCTAGAATACTTAGAACTTTTATGTACAGGAAATCATACTTGATTTACTGACACCTCTAAACATATTAATCTGTTTCTCTCTTGTTATCACATTAGAGTACAACCCTTGCTTCACATTTATGGCACACATAAACCCTATTCCATTTATCATTCTTGACACACATCTGCTTGCGCTTCCTTAGAACGAGCTGTTTTCAGCTAAAAATATCTTGGCTATAGATATTTTTATTTTTCAGTAAAATTTAATATTTTTATTTAGTAAATAAATCCTTGTCTTCAATATTACTTTTTTGTAACTCATTGCAAATCATTATGATGTGCTAAACCCCCAGATTCTTTGAATATGTAGCACAAGTGTCTGTGGTTAAAGGTTACCTATGTTCTAGCAAACAGAGATCACTTGGTTCCTGCAAGTGTTATAAACACTTTGTTAGTATTTGTTTACGAGCATAACCTTTTCAGCATTGTTTATTTTCTTAACACTTGCATTTGGTCTGCTTGTTTATTTTTTTTTTCTGGAAAATCGAAAGCTAATATAAGTCACTATTCATGAGCCTTTGAATGATTAAAGTTTCAGCTTTGTACTGTTCACTATGGAATGGCACAGTCACTAATCCATCTAAGCCCAAACACACAGATATATCCAGGATGTCTGATGAACAGGAGCACTATGATACTTGAAAAGTTAGGTAATACCAGAATTAAATTTTAGTTTCCTTATGAGTGGGCACACGCACACAACTTTTGTCATAGAGAAACAGGTATTTTTCTTCAGAAGCTTTCTGTCTCATTCACAGTAAAACTTAACTGATCTTCATTGTATTATCTTAATTTTTCTTACTTTGCAGTTAAATGGATGGCCCCATGTTATTTTAGTGTATGTTATTGAAATTCCCTTCTGTGGTTGTTTTCACAATGTATTTTTCCTGATGTCCGAAGCTGTAGTCCTGGAATGCCTCATTGGTTTTCACAATATCTCATTAAGAGGGGAGGAGAGTATTATCAGATAAACAAAATTGAAATGTGGAAATGTTAAAATTAGAAGCTTCCACTCTTTACGAGCACAGTGTTTGAGAACATGTGCTTTTATTTTTCCTACAGATGAATCTAGTACTCATCAGATGTGGACAGGGGAAAGTAGGCTCTTTGTGAAACAGAGTGTAAATACAGAAATTTTATATTCCACCATCTTGATACCAACATTGTTTACAAGCTTTTTTGCTGATAACTGTGTTCAGAAGTCCAGGAAAAAGTAGCATTCAGAGGCCAGGGTTCCAGTCTGCATCGTATACAGGAGCATCCTTTGAAAGATATTTGCTTTTCTGTCCAGGTTTTGCTAGCTTCAACTCTGTTGCTCATCTCCTTCTGGCTGTCTTTGTTGTAGTCCTGTCTCTCCCCTACTACAACTTGCCATCCAGTTCCATTCTTCTCATTAAGGCAGACACAGTTTCTGCTTTCCAGTTTTTTCACTTTGGTCTCATCTTCATCATAGTCTTGTCATACATTTCAGGTCTCTGTTCTGGGCCCAGCCCTTGCCTGTTCAGTACTATCTGATCTGGTTATGTCATATACTGCCTCCCCTGAAACACCCAGCTCATTTTAATCTCACTTCCAAATTCTTGGTTTGGGTTTCTCACCCAGTTTTGATGTTGATCTCTCTTGCCAGTTTGCATTTGGATGCCATTCAGTGACTATCCACCTTTGCAGTTTCAGGTCCTGCAGGGTTGAAGGTGTCCAGAGCACTGAGAGGAGAGGGCTGTACTGGGGAGTGTGTCTGCTCAGCTATGCATTCCAACTCAGGAAATAGGAACTAGGCATTTTTCTTTTTCCTTGGGAGAAGTTACCTAATTCCATTCAAAGTCATAATAAAAGGATCTCCTAGAAGAAACCATGAGAAATGAGAGGGTTTCTGTTCCCTGGCTCTGTCTTTCTGTGACCTTTCAGGCAACAAGGTTCAACCGTGCTTCTCCTGGGTCTAGTAGGGAACAGGAGGGCAAGAAATGCCTCCTGCCTCTCATGGCTGCCAGACATGGTGTCATGGAGGAACTGCTGCAGTAGGAGAAGCTGGAGGGGGAAGCCATTCCTGTGCATAGGTCTTATTTCCCTGGTTTGTCTCCCTTATAGCAGCTTTTCCTGGGTGCAGCCCATGAGGAGTGCTGAGGAATGCTCTCTGGAGGCCTGTGCAGAGGACAGGGGTCTGTGAGGAGCATGGTCACCATGTTGGTGACCTTACTTTTCCTGTCATGGTAGAGACATCGAATTCAGCTTGTTCTGCTGTCTGCATGCCAAGCCAGCCCCTCAGCCAGAAGCCTTGCCACTCATTTGTCTCGTAAGTCCGGAATGGAGGGATCATGTCAGCTGACCAGAGAGATGTGTGGCTTGGGCAGGAGAGGCCAGAGCTCATGCTTAACCCATTCTCTGTGACCCTGGTCCACGCTCCTTCCCATCCTCCCTTCTCTCTGCTCAAACCAGTGCTGTCCCTCTGCTCACCAGACCCTTGAGCTGGTGGCAGAACCAGAGCACTGGTGCCATCAGACAGACACTGCAGATGACAGTCTTTCTGCAGATCCAGTTAAGGGGCGTCAGATTTTGTAAAATAAAATGGAAATCCTGCTTCATTTGTACTGCTGGTTTTTAAACCATGAGGGCTTCTAAATCTGTTACAATACAGAGAAGAAAACTTCGAAGTCCTAAGAGAAAGCAGAAGTCAGATAATAACTGCAGGGAAGGGAAGAACAATTCCCTTATGAGGAAATCAGAACAGATCAATAAACTGCTATTTTTGTTTCTCACAGTTTGGGGACAAAAGATATCAGAACTTCAAGAACTACCAGTGTACAAGCACTTTAGGAGGTGTCTCAAAGGAGAAGGAAGTTTCAAGTGTCTGCTTTTATCAATCATGCAACTTTGAGATGTTACTCAGTGTTTCTGTCTCTTCCAGACCTCCCAGTCATGTGTGCTTGCTTGGCTTTCTGAGTGATACAGGTCAAGGGCAAGGTGCCATGCAACAGTTTTAAATTTAGTGATTCCCAAAACACAGTTGTGTTGATGAGGTAACCAGCATAATGATGTGCTTTGTCATTTATAGAGTAATTTTTAAAAGATTAAAAACTTTTAAAATTTGGAAGACAGAGTAAGGCATGAATGTTTGGCAAGAATTTCACAGATCCATCAGTAAGGCAACGAGACAAATTGATTCTGTTTCCAAGGGCTTTTTGTTTTGTTTTGTTTTTTATTTTCAAGAGCTGCTCAAGTATGCCAGATTACCAACTTTTCAGAAACTGAAATTCTTTATTACTGAACATATATTGAACCATTCAGGACCCAAAAATATAGTTCAATTTTTCTTTATTGAACTGTACTGCAGTTTAAAAAACTGCCCTCAATTTGACAAACTTAAGGCGTTGACCTGTGGGGCATTAAATGAATAAATAAACTATTGCTAAGGTTACCAAACACTGTATTTGAGTAAACAGATGCTTCCAAGAGCCATAACTCACATACAGTTTAAAAGAAGCAGTATTGCTCAAATCATGTGAGTACTTGATAATCTCAGATTCCTGTTTCAAGTTAAGTGCTGTGGTGGACAGCTTTCTGAATTGCATATTTTTTGCCTATTAATGCTTTATTAAGGAATTAAAGTCTGGAAAATGGATCTGTTTGAGATCAACATATTGCTCAATACTTACATAGAGAAAAAACATAAATCACAAAATACATTATTTTCTCAACAGAGGCCTTGGCATATACAGACATCCAGCTTCTTTTGGAATGAATCACACATAGAAGCTGAACTGATCACTTCTATAGTGACTCATTTTAATATGCTTCTTTCTTAGACCCTGCTCAGGAAACAAACAAATTCATCAGCACAAATATGCCCCATCTGCACTGTTTATTTCAATCATTGTTGGTTCTTATCATGTCATGTTTTGTGTGATGAGGGGACCCAGTGCCCTAAAATGGACATAAAGCCATGTATAGTGTGAATGGAATGAAACCTTGTCTCCTTTTCAATTCATGCACCAGAGTGTAAAACATTTCTTAATGTGTCAAAACTTCAAGGAAATGTTAACCTGGCATGGTAAAAGGAGCATCAGCAGCCCTGTGGAAATGAACACATTGTTTTGACTACTTCAGTTGAAAGGCACTTTGGTATCTGAAGCAATCTACATTGTGTGGTCAGATGTAATATGATTTTTATTCCCCTTAATTGTCAGGAAAATAGGGGAAGATAATATCATTAGGCCACTGACAAAACCTCAGGCTCATAATACTTTCTGATGCTGAAATTGATAGTTTGTAGGTTGTATCTATTGGGATATTACTATAATCCAAAAAATGAGAGACTAAGGTAGATATCCAGTCACCTTTTAAATGCTTTCTAAACCAGCCTGGTGTCTGTGAATATGCTGCATTTCTTTGTATTTTGTTTAAGCAGCTTGAGTAGGAGAATCTGGTTATAAATACCTGTTTACATTTGCCATCTTTTTCATGTTCTTATGATCTCATTTTTGTGTGTTTATTTAACAAATATGTATGCAACATCTGGAAAGGCCATGGGTTTGCAGTATTTCACCTCTAAGGTATTTTTTGTTTTAGTCGGCTGTCAGAAACCAGTAGAATTTCAAGTACTTTCATGTATTTTAGAAAATCCATGAAAAGGAGTATGTTTTTAAGCTAAGTAAGACTCAATATTGTTTGTATTTCTCAGCTATCTTTCAATGAAATGATGCCATACCACCTCTGTATGTAGATCCTTATATGATGTTGCAAACTGCACTGTTGTGGGATACAAAAGTTATATGTAGGAGTCATTTATTATGCTTATTATTCTGGAAGTGTATCTTGTGTAACATTATCACATTTACTCTTTTTTGTTCTCATTGTAAGCTACCAGTTACTTATCATTTCAGTGTTTCCCTGTGGAAAAGAATGATTTACTCTAAATCCATCTTTTCTGCCATATGAAATGACTGACCATAGGAGAGGTTGGAGGAAGAGCTGCTGAAAAAGATGGGAGGGGCAGGGACTTTGGGGTCACTGATTTCTTTGCCAAAGGATTACAGCACAATTTTCTGCTTCAAATAAGATGCCTTAAACAACAGTTTTGGATCATGCTTACTCCACAGTTGGATTGTATCCCTTTTGTTGTGCAATATGCAAATTTCCAGATAGTGACAATACCTGCCAGAAATAATGTCTAGTTACAGGGCCCTAAATTTTGGGTAACTGGTGTAATGAAATGCTCCAAAGAATTTCCAGCAAGACTTGCTCATATATTTGGGTAGTCTGATGAAAATTTGTTAAGTCTTAATTTTATTCGTTCTGCTTCCAGGCTGCAAGGAAGACACTTTAACTTGCAAGAGTGGGTGTGGGGGTGGGGGGCGTGGGGGAAGACAGATATAAGAATTAACTTCTACAACTGAAATATATACTTAGAGTGGATTTTTATGTAGGATTGAAGCTGGATCTTCCTATATATTTCTTGCCAGCTCACCAACTTAGCTTAGTAACACTTGGCACAGCTAAGGACTATCTTAAATTAAAATGCAGTTATGAGTTTGTGGGTGGTGTAAAAGATCTAATAACCCAGAGAATGAAGTCTCTTTTTCCAAGATGGTGTTTTGCTGTATTATGATGTAGGTATATGTTCAGGCTAATCCAGAGGGCAGGGCAAATAAAGCTCCCCATAATGGTACTCCTTGTATATGTGGACATGATCAGCACATTAAAGTAAGGGTGAAGTATAGCAGGGAAAGTGCTGATGAAGCATATGTGCCTGAGTGCCCCGACAGCCTCCTTTTTCTCTGGTGTGCTAACACATGTTCCAAAGCTTCATTCTGCCTGATGTGTCATTTACTGAATCACTGTACTCTCAGTGTATGAAGAAATTGTGAAGAGGCTGTTTGTTTTTCTGACTGGGGAGAGAAATGTATGGTTTCTTGGAGTTTCCTTTGTCGATTTGTCATTCCTTGCTCAAGTTGGCTGGGCTTTCCATAGCTGAAGGTGACCTGATTTTGATCCTGTCAAATTCCATTGACTGTGATTGAAGGAAGTGCTACCGAAGCTATATAGTTGAGTGGCAGGACATAATTAATCCAGCCACTCAAGCTAGGTATGCACAATGCCTCATCTTAGAGATAGCACAATTCTAGCCTTTAATCTTGTTCAGTGATATATTTCCTGCAAGTTTCCAAACTCTTTCATTAAGCACAGTAGAAGTTGCACAGATTACACAGAAGGAGTGGTGAGAGTCTATGACTATTTTGCAATATGATTCCATGGCCTGTCTAGCCAAAATCTTTTAAGTCTTAATTTCAAGGAGTTACTACTAAGACTTCTAATCAGTTATCTGAACACTGTATATTTTAAAAATGACATCTGATTACTGGCAAAGAAGACTGTCTGATTCTAAATGCCTTAGGTGCTACAAACTTCCTGATCCAGAGTCACCCTGCTGTGAAAAGCAATTGACAGCAAATGATTGATTGATTGATTGATTGAATGTTTAAAAGAAGTTTTTCTAACATGTGCACTTGCTGAATGTTGTTTTATTTACAGCACCTTTTCCCTCCAAACATTCAAACAAGTTACCCGCAACACTGATTTTCTCAAATGTCATGAGTTTTAGAGGTGCTCCCACTTTTAAAAATGACATTAAGTGTATTACTGTACTCATCTTTTCCACTTCCCTTTTGTTTTGAGTCTGCTAAGTTAACAGTTTTTCTCCCTAAAAGCACACCAATTCATTCAGGACTGTGCAAATCACTGTAACTTCGCAGTTTATGCATTGTGTTCTGTTAGGAAGCCAAATTTTTATACCAAAATGCAAACATTAAAAAAAAAATCTCCCATGGTACTCCACTGCCTCTTCTAGCTGTGGTTTGTGAGAAACCATCAACGTACATTTTAATTCCAAGAAAAAAACCCTTGAAATTCCTAGAAAAATCTTGAAAAACTGTGAATCCCATTCTCCTTTTATACAGAGAAGAAAAAAAAGAAAACTTTCCACATAATACACTACTTTTGTGGAATGCTTTTTTTGTTGCTTAGCTTTGCAACACCTTGGAACATGAACTGAACTGCCTTGTTCACAGCTATCAATTCCCTGAGGTGGTGGCAAGGTGAGTGTTGTGACAATGGTGATAGACCCTTTGTGGACCAGTTCCACAGTAAATAATTCTGTTGATGATGCAGAACACTGCACAGAGAATCCAAGACTTCTCCAACTCTTTTTCAACCTTCTGGTATATAATCTAATCCTGTAAGTAGACAAATATTCATTATTGCCTCTTGAGGTAGCTTTTCTTTTTTTATTCTGGAAAACACCTTACTTTTACAATTAGCACCTAGGTGTACTCTGAAACGCCCATCAGATTTTTGAGCTGGGTCATCCTGTTCCTTTATAACACGTTTCAGGGTTTTTTCTGTGCTTGGGACAATTTTTATTTCAGACACTCTAGTGAAAAAAAAACAAACCAAAACAAAAAAAACAATCAACTCAACCCAAAACAAGAAAAGAAAGTGTGGTTGCAAAAATATGATACTGGCATCCCTCTCCAGGTTTTCAGTCAAATCAGTGGTTAAGAAAGCAGTTCCTTCCAATCTTTGGGTGCAGGCTTGTAGCTCTTCAATGAAAGTTTTCATTATTAAGGGATTATTGAAATGTGATATACAGGCAGCAAGGTGGGCTTGTGAACTTGGTTTTTAGTAGCAGCATATGTCCTTCACGTCATTTGAAATTCCATCTGAATAGGGACCAGACTCTGTATTCAAGAGAGCACTGCCTTCCAGTCTGATAAGAGTACATGTAAGTGCTTTCATTGAAACAGAGTGGTTCAAGTCCCTGCTAAAAATAAAGCATGTCTGTACATAGTTTGCTGAATCAAGAGTGGTTTGCTGTGAGATAACCCCAGTACTATTTTATCACTGCTATGCAAGTGTTCAGTAGTGGTAGAAAAGCCCAAAACTGTTAATAATTTAATTCCCAGGCAGATGTAAACTTATCCTCTCACCTGGAGATCATTTCAGTTGGTTTTTTAATAGGTTGAATTTGTAAAAAATGTCTCCTCTGTAGCTTTCTGCTGAGAAATTGTTCTTCCTTTTTATATTTAAAATCAGTGTACATGCTTCCAGTCATTTCTTGTTACACAAACCAGGTCTTACCACAATTAATAATTTGTCCCATATAGTGATCAAATTTGTTTAAAACAAGTTAATATTTTTTAGTCCTGCAGAATTGTAATTGTACACTCTTGTAATACATGTCGTATTCCTGTGAATTTCTGTGAAAAGAGAATTTAGTTTACAATGCTATAGCAAAACTGTTTGCTTTACATAATTTTCATGAAATCAAAGGAGTTAAGCCTGTCAGAAGAAAATCTAATATGTAACTCAGCAGCTGAAATTATGCGGAAATTTTCAGATCTCACCAAACCAAATTAAATCAGATAACCTGTGTCTGGGTAAATAGAATGGTTACAAGTAATATTGTCTTTGAGAAGGTTTTTCTTTTTCTTTGTTTTATATCCATGTATATTTTGGCTATCTTCTGGGAAATTACTCAAATATTTGCAGGTAAAATAACATTAATTTCCAGAAATGGCTTAAGTCATGCATCTATCTATCCATCTATCTATCTATCTATCTATCTATCTATCTATCTATCTATCTTTCTATCTATTTTAATTTTTTTTAATCATAGGTTTAGTTTATTATTTATCCGAAAAAGGTACTTCAGACTTGAAGTAACTATACAGATTAGTGTCTTTGTTGAATCCATTACTCCAGATTATAGAGAGCTGTTAAATTATTTTTAATTGAAGTTTGTGAAGAAAAAGCAAAGCCTTATTTTTATTACCTAAATCATTAAAACATGGGTAAATAGAATTTCTATAGTGCCTTTACACAAGTTTTTCCTGTAAATCCATGTTGGATATCTCATCTCAAGCCTGCCAGGCTGAATGGAAGATCAGAAGCAACATTAGCAATATAGTTTATCATAGACCATAGATGCAAATGTGCTGGATAAAATGCCAAAAGGATAGAAACAAAATAACACAAAGAAGAAACGAAGGAGTTGGCTCCAGCTCTCCATAGGATAAACCACTATTACTGGCCTTGACTCCACAAATGCTTTTGTGCACGTACAACAGAAAAACACCGGGAGATGGCAATAAGCCCCTCCCATAGTTTAGAAAACTGCAGATTGACTATATTTTTGAAAAAGCAATGTATTTTATGAAAGTAATTCAAAATAGTTTGGGCGTTTGTCCCTCGTTTTTTAAGGTACTTTTCTGGATCAAAAAATAATTATTACAGGGTTAATACAATAGTTAATTTTTTTTTCAAAATCATAGTCAGAGAGACCAAAGTCAGAATTTTCTTGATTTTTTTTTTTTATCCTGACATTCTTAATGCTTTGTTTATCACACCACAGCTCAGCTCATTCATTAGTTGTCCTAAAATTGTGTTACTGTGGTGACAGTACTTCAGACAACCTTAGGCAAAACCTTTTTATCCTTTCATTCTTCTGGTTCATTTAGTAGAAAGAAATTTTTCAGTCACAGTTAAAAACAAAATAAAACACACTCTAAAAACTAAAAGAAAGCAAGTCTTTCTTATGCTCAGGATATTCATATCCTCCTTCCTTCAAAAATGGAAGGAGGAAGTCAAATGCCTGATCTCAGCCTAGGACCTGGCAGTCAAATGCCTGATCTCAGCCTGGGACCTCTGGAAAAGGTACCAAATGTAGAACATTCAGATTTTTGGATGAAAAGTGGAATGAACAGAGACATAGGGTCTGGAGCTCCTCAGCTTGCAGGAGGCAGCTACTAGAAAACTGGATTAGGGTAATTTTGGTCTCTGAAGGTATCACAAACCCACAGTGGTGGCACCACGCGCCCTCAGTAACTGCTTGGAAAGGTGACTTTGTGAAGCTCTCAGGAGCATACCAAGCCTTTAACTTAAAAAGAAAAATGCATTACTGGCATGAGCCCACTAAGGTCCAGAAGGCTGAAGCAGTCACAGGAATTGCCCTTCTAGCATTGGATCATTCAGAGACCTCCCATCCCTGCCATTCCATGCTGCAGCTCTCTGTCTGTCTGGAGGATATTCCTAGAAGATTGTGAAGCTCACAAGGTGAAGTGGAGAGTAATATGGTTTCTTTACAAGAGAGAACACCTCTTTAGCTCTCTTCCCCTGTAGGATAAATATACATTTTGCAGAAGTATTTGTTAAAAATTTAGACATTTTGAATGCAAATAATAAAATACTTTGTTTTTTCTTTGAGATGTGATTGCATCAAAACAGATCTATTTCTAGTCTGGGATTCTTACAAGGTTCATGTTTCTTCCTTCCAAATTTTGAGAAATCCTTACATAGCTGAGGTGCTGGAGATGACCTCAAAGACACTAATTAGTATTCCAGAATGTTAATGGCATAGCATGAGGAGGGAAGTGGGTTACTAAGGAATGGCAGTAATCACTCAGTAACTGAAGTTGTGGCACAGCTCTGTTATACATTTTCATTTTGACACTATATCACCATGTCTACCCCTTTGCCCACAATATTCCGCTGAAAGAGAAATCCTGGAACTAATAACATGTAACTCAATCCATCTCATCCTAGAGAAGATTGTTAAAATATGAAAACAGGTTTAAACCTAGGAGGAAGAAGGGATATGAAATCTCATTGGTTTTAGGATTGGCAGGATTTCAGTAGTGTGTATGAAAATTTAGTTGCCTTAGGTTTGCTTGTCCTCTCCCCCCAGTGGTAACTGACTGCAAGTGTGGGAAATACAGCAGTAAATAATGCAGTAAATCAATTAAAACATGAACCAGAGTGTACTGGCCTTAGTCCTTCAGCTAAAGGGTGAATGCTCTGCAGGAACTGAGCATGCCCAGTACAGTCCAAATGCACAGTAAGGATCTGTTCTGTTATTGCAATCATTTCTCCACTGTAAGACAACTCATGTTTTTCAGAGGTTAGACTGGCCTTATTCAATTAGAGTTCTGCAGACATCAGAATCTCTCAGACAGTAATAATCGAATCATCCTGAAGCATTCAAAGTTTCAGCCAGAAAGCTAATATTTGCTGAAATCTGGAGCAGTTACAGAAATGTGAAATGCTGAAGAATATTTATTTCAGGAAGTAATTAAAATTTTGACAATCCTCAAAGGACATAAAAAAGTTTGTCTGAGTATTTTCATCCATTAAATGATTACCACAGTACAGTAATTGATAGTAGCTAATAGCTTTTTCTTATTGTCAGTTTGTATATATCACTATGTCCTGGAGATCTCTACTGAAATTGTAAACACATTGTACTTGACACAGCTGTGATAAAAAATAATCATGGGCCCAAAATCTGATATGGATGCTCTATAATTTTCCTCAGTCTATGACTGAAGACCCATAAAACTGACATCCTTACATGTGTCCTAAATTTCTAAAGTGATCCTATTTCTCCTTAGGCCCTTTACATTGGTTTAACCTCAGGCCTGTTCTTCTTCCCATGAACGTTCTCAGTCTTTTATTTAAGATATTATCAATGCAAGGATCATCAAATGCCAGGAATTTAGAGATAATCCCCAATGTCATCAGAAAGAAAGCAAACTTCCAATAACTTTGTACACCTCATGTCACTTTGGTTTTAAAATTCCCTGGGAAATTTGGTCAGCAACCAGATTAAAATAAACATTTAAGCATTTTGAAAATGGCATTGCAGTTCTGTTTTTTCCAAATTCTTGTCATGTTCTTGGCTTATAATATCATTGACATGACTTGGTCATGTTTTGTTAAGTTGACCTCGCCGAGGAGAAGTCCAATTTTGGGACAAGGTTAAGAGGCAACAAGAGGTTGTTTTTGAATGTACAAAGATCATCATTTGTCCTTATAAACAGTGCTAGATTTGAACTGGTCTCTCTCTAAATCCAGCTGCTGGGTCATGGAAAGCATTGGTTTCCTGGCATAAGAACCAGGAAAAATGCAGAAGAGAGGGTGAGAGTGAGTGTGTTTGGTGAGGAGAATGGAGATTGCTTGAAAGGTCAAGCGGTGCAAGGATTACAAGTGGGACAGGAGCTGGAAGGCCGTGAGAAATGATGCAGGTATAACTTGTCCCAGTATGGTGTGATACAAGGGGCAGGACAAGCATCTGCCAAGGACCTGTGGAGCTCTGCTGTCTGATGAGGAAAGCCAAAGCACACAGTGTGTTTGTGTCTTCGTTCTGTTCCCTTTGACCTTCATTCTTCTGGGACCATTTTTAGAAAGCTTAGTCATTGTATGGCATTAGCAATATATTTCCTGGGAGTTCTGGGACTTTCTGAGTGTTGCAACCTTAAATGTTTCTTAGGAAAGTGTTTTATTTATGAAGCATCTTTAAGTAGTAAGGTCAGTGCTCTGTTTTGGGGCAAAAGTTTCCCTCTTGTCAAAAAGAAACTCTTCCTGTATTACGTCGTTTTCTCTTCTTGATTATAAGTTTTCTTAATGATGATGGTAACTTGTCTATTGTCGAAGAAATAAATTATATTTCACTAGATGGAGTTTTGAAGAAGGGGCAAGAGAAATGTATCCATCAAGATAAAAATAAACAGTTAAAAATTGCTGAGTGTATTTTGCTGTAACTGTACGTATGTGTTACACATTTTAAATCCTCATGCTTTGCTGTTGGAGAAAACCTGGTGTCAGAAAGCTACAAGACAGGAATATTTGCTATATTCTTTTACTGAGAAGTTTTATCTCCCAACAATTGCTAGGAAAGAGTTGGTTTCAGACAAACAAAATTATTTAAAATATTATCTATTTATTTAAAAGTTATATATAGCATATATATGAAATGTAAATATGTTTTTACAGGAATAGCCATGGAAAAAAGAAATACTTGATAAAGGATGTTATTTAGTTAATGGCAAAAACTGTTTCTTATGAGTAAAATCATCAGAAGAGTCCTCTCCAACACTATGTGCAGCACACTTTCCTTCTGCAAGTCATCTGCTTGTCACAGCACCAATTTATTGCACCAATAATTGAGTGTCTACTATTTTTTATGATGTAATGATAAATTACACCCAAATGTACTATGAACAAATGCAGAATATTTTAGTGAAGCTTGTCTCTGATACAAATTTTCATTCAGGGAAGACAAAATTATAGACTAATTTAGTTTGACAAGGCCCACAAGAAAAGTTAAGGAATGAAGTTATACTGGGTTTATAACTTGATAAATTACTTTAAATTAATTTGAAGTGAAGGAAAAGAAAGAGGAGTCTTGATAAAGTGGCAAATTGATCATTAGTTAAATGGCTGTGATTGAAAAACCTGGAATACTGACATTGGAAACAGCCATCAATGCCGTGTTGGCTACACAGACAGCAAACATTTCTATTTTTAGTGAATTGGAATTGCTGAGTAATTACTGTTGTAAAGACATGTCTCAAGTTCTTGATGAACATGGAAGATGCTAATACCTTTTTTGAAACATACTGCCATTTATGGAAACTGTATTTTAAACTGTTAAAATTTTCTTTACTGTTCCAATTGCAGAAATGTTTTAAGCGCTATTTCAAATCTACTTGACAGTATATCTTTAATTGCTTGTGTTTCCTTTGCATAGGTGACTCCCACTGACTACCAAAAGTTTGGCATAAGAAGATAAAAATAAGGTCCATATTTAAACTTTAAATGTAAAAGCATTTCTGGCATTAAGAGAGTTCCCAGAGCCATTCAGAACTATGGTGTTTTAAGGACAAGATATGTTGCTAAAATCAATTGCTAAATAAAACTGAATTTCTTTATAAAGGAACATTTTCTGCCTATGACTTATTCTCTCTTCTTGCTCCCACCAAATTCAAGCTAGGGCAGTTCTGACTGCTTGACCATTTCATTCATTAAAATGACAGCTTGAATTCTACTACTGAACATGTAGCTACCCTGAAAGTTTGATGCAGTTGCTCCTCAGATGTCACCAGCGATATACCAAAGCATGTTTATAGCTGCAGAGGAAAGAAATTAATATTTTTCAAAGGGAGCTGGTACTGTGTCTGTATTAAACTTCTGAAAGGCTGCTTGAAAAGGTTCTCAGCAAGAGTTTTGATTTCTTCCTTGTCTCAGGCTTACATAAATAATTGTACGAATTTCAGCACAAGAAGCAAGGAAGACTGATCCTGGGGCAATGAAGGGAATCTTAAGCAAGACAAAGGGTTACTCATGCTGGTCTTTTTTTCATTGCAGTTTGTTTGCATTAAGGTGCCAAGAATTTTTAATATACATTAAGAGGAACTATGTGCCTGCCTATGAGCTGCACAATCAGATCAGACTTGTATGGTTTGTTTACTATAATACAACTGCTAAAGTTTGCAGTTGAAATTATTACAAGAAGCGAAGTGGTATGTTGTTTTTCACAGCTTTGTGTTATATTTCACAGAAACTTTTAAGCTGTGTTGCTTACAGGTTTTATTGAGGTATAGATTCTAGAATAGATAAATGTCTGTTTATTTGCATAGAAGGAGTTAGTCACTTTCTGAGCCCAAAACTTCAGGGATGGGCTCAAAGATTTTAAACTTTTCTATCAATGAAAATGCTATTTTTCTGAATAATTTATTTTTATTTTGCTGTGCTGTTTTTTTTTTTTTTTTTAAAGACACTCACTGCAGTATGGAATAAGCCAGGACATTATTTCCAGTACGGAACTGCTAAACATAACTGGCTCCTGAAAAAATAAAGGTCCCAATAAATGTTAAAATTGGATTAGAAATTCAAAACTAGAGAATCTCATCAAGAAAATTGATTTGTTTTTAAGGTCAAAAAAAGTTAAAATCACTAAATATTAGTGTCTTCTCTGGAAGAGAAAGTGAGGTACAGATGCATGAATCCATGAGATAGACAAGTTCAAGTATTGCAGCCCTGCCTGCTTGTCACATGTTTCTGGTAACACACCACCTTCTTTATCCTTGTGTTGCAAGTGGTGTAGAAACCCTGAAAGAAATGCCTCAGAGAGTCTGCATTTCTTATACATCTTTATTATGAGTCTAACACTTCTTTACTCACAAACATGGACAGGAATGTGTGTATCAGTCCTTCTGTGTTAATGGTGGTTACTTTGGTGCTCACCTCCCATGAAATGGTGCTTGATGCACAAAGGACATTCATACAGTTATGGAGGAATTTGGTTTTCTTGGTGGACACCATGAGCAAAACGAACATGGGAAATTTATACTTTATTGCCAATTAACAGAAATTTCTGATCAATGCTTTGTGTATTAAGAAGAAAAGAACACAAACAATTTAAAAAAAGAAATTGTCTTCTTCCCCTTTTCCCAAGTCCAAGCAAGCACCTATCCTCCCACTTCTGAGTCTCAGCTTCTCTTGTTTCTATTAAGGGTTACCCTTGGCCCATAAAATTCCTCCACTGGGGTGAGGAGCGGTGCAGGAGGCTGGTGTTGTGTGTGCAGCTTTTGATCTGCAGCTCTGAGCCCCTTACTGGTCCTCTGCTGCTGTTCTTTTAAGCAGTTCCCCTGCCCGTGCGTAGGTTGCCTGTGCACTCAGCCCCCCAGGGCCATCTGTGGCCAAGTGTGGGTTGCCCAGGGGCTGCAGGTCCCCAGGGGCAGCCCTGTCCAGCCAGGGCTTGCAGCAGCTGGGAACCTGCTGCCCAGCACCACCCTCTTCACCCCAATATGTGCCTGCTGTTCAAGGTGATTGAAGTTCCTGCATAAAACATCCTTTGAGTGGAGTTAGGAGGTGCTCCTCAGCTGTATTGGAGACTTGTCTGCAAGAGAAGGGGCCAAGTTCTGCTCCCTATCCTGACTAAAATCTAAATGTTTTATTTTACAGATTAGAAGAGCTTTAGCTAAGGAAGCAGAAAGACCCATGGCCTGAGTGATTCCTGAAAGAATTCCTGAAAGGTAGGAGTCCTTGATCTAGACAGGAGTCTGAGACTGAATTCAGACATGGACTCAAACTCCAGACCCTGTAAACAAGCATGAGTGATTTGATCCCTAATCTTCCACAGCCCATGTAAATGCTTTCTCATCCAGCTAGTGAAAGTGATGTCAGTCACCAGCATGACCGTGTGTCTGCAAGGAGCCTAACCCTGTCATTTAGCATGCCTTTAGTTCAGCTACTGAATTTAGGTGCCTGGTGGCCTAACCACAGTTTTTCTAGACATCTCAGGTAAGAGTAATGTCCCTTGCCCAGGCCATAATGTTCCAGGAATGCCAGTGGCACAACACTAATCATGTAGGTACATTTCAAGCCAAGAAGGAACATGGTAGTGTTTTTAAGGACTGAGCATGATGTAGATGTCTGTCTGGGATATTCTGAGATGTTCAGTTAGTCCTAAAGGCTTAAAATCCTGGTTTAAGCAACAAAGGGCTTGAATTTACAAATGCAATTAATTTAATAGTTTCATAATAAATAGAGAAAAAAATAACAAAATGCTGTGGAGGAATAGGGTCCTTTTGAGAAGGCCTGATGATAGACAAAATGTTCATGATTCCTGATATTTCTTGATTAGAAGAGCTTTATGATATCCTTTTTTCCCCGGTAACGTATTCTATCAAACATGATAGATTAAAATAAGTTACTGAAGGTTTAATAATTTCATCACCTGTAGAAATATCTAGCAAAGATTTTTATGTGTGGGTGAATATGTTCACAGAAGCTGCTTTGCACTTAATACTTCCAGCTTATAAGTGTAACAAAAAAGATCAATGTGATTGTAGAATAGTGAAATAGTTGCTGTTCAGTTTGCTGGGACCACCCACACAGCTTCTATCTGTTAAGTTTTCAGGAACAGCGTAAATGTTCTGTTTTCTCTTATATTTTAAAGTGATGTACCTATAGTTTGTTTGTCAGATCATTTGCTTCTCTTATTTTTAAGTTACTGGGGAAAGACTCCTTTCTTTTCCCCTCATAGAATATTCCAGTTCTGACTAAGCAGCATTTAAAAAATATTGTTGGTTATTTTCAAATCACTTACAATTCACATAAGGAGTACTGCATTGTGGTGACTTGCTGCTCTTATAATTGATATACATTCAAGGTGACTGTATCCATTATTCAGTGCTTCTGAGCTTGCTTTGGTGACTGCATTTGCAAGTGCTGAATGCTGTTTCTGATAGATGTAAGCATGAAACTACTTACTTAATTCCACTGAAATCTCTGTGACTACTTGTGTCCGTAGAGTTACTGTGATTCAGTATTTTGCTGGTCTGGGGTCAGAAAGTTCAGTGCTCTTTCAGCCTGGCTTATCAGGCACAGACCATGCAGTTTTAAATTCTTAATTTAAAGCTTAATTTAAACCTGGACAAGGCCAGATTTCTATCATGTAATGCAATCTGCTCTTTCCAGTTTCCAGTGTAGTGTCCACTTGTGTGTAGACAGAAGTGCAACGGGACCACTTGCACAGTAAATGAAGGGCTGCCCAAGTCATATGGTAATGTGTTGAAAACAAATTTAATGAACAGATTTAACTTAATTGTTAAAAGAGTCCTAACTGCATATTGTGTATAGACAAACACGTCTGATGCCCAGCATGACTCATGTTTAGTTGTTAATATAATCCTGGAGATAAGGTGTTTGACTAGAGCATGCCTTCTTGCATGCTGAAACTGAGATCGTTATATAACACCAGGAGCAGCAAACAACTTTTTCCAAGTGGCATGGAAACCATTCAGGAGTGGGAACTAAATGCCAATTTCATTGTCACCTATGAGGAGCGAAACAATAACTCATTGTAGGCTCACAGTCTGAGCTCAGAACAGGAGGTTTAAGTGCACCAGCCAGCAGGCAAACTCATCCAGGTTAAATCCTGCCAGATAGAATATATCTGTTAACAGATCCATTAGGTACATTTTAAATGTTTAAAAACTTTGTGAGAAATGTTCATGGGATGAACCAAAGGACGATGCAATGCACCAGGCAGTTTGCAGTAAGAGTGAGTTCATAGTAATCTTTCATTCACTGGCCTCAGGATATTTTACCGTGGAAGCAGCTGTTTTAAACTTCATTTTGCAGACTGAAAATGAAGAAGCTAGGGGCTGTGCTCCATGGGAATAATAACATTTTAAACTAAGGAAGGAAGATGTGAGAGAGGTAGAGAGGAAGTGATGAAAATGGTCTTTGTTTAGTGTTTTTGTGGACAAAAAGTGTTCTCATATTCTAGTTCTGAATACGTACTGATGTTGCCATTTACCAAGTTAACAATTTTATTTCACTGTATAAAAGCACTGATAAGAATTTATTCCTACCTATATCTTAGGCATTTATAAGAAAGTTTTTATTCCTCATCATTGATTGAGCAACTATGAAAAAAAAAAAAGAGCAGGGTCAGCATACTAGGGTCTTCCCTTTGCCTAGTTAGATCCAACAATGAAATAACAGTGCAAAGCAGCTGGATTTAAGAGACAGAGGAGCCAAGATGGAACTGACTATATAGAAGTCCCTGAGGTATGAACTTTCTGGAAAAGGTCTACAATATCCTTTAAAAAAACTCGCAAGAGAAATTGTGTCCTGGTTAAAGATAAGGGCTAGAATTGTAATAACTCTAATTGTAGTCTAAGTATAACATTCTAATATTAGAACTTTTCTACTTGAGAATACAGAATTAGAAAGTTTTGTATGTCACGGCTCCCTCTCAATATGCAGAACTTCTGTCAAAGATAATGCAGGAGAAAATGTGTTAAATCAATACTTCCTCCCTTCTGCTCTGCATGCCTTCTGGTAAAACTGAACAAGGATACAGACAGCTGTTGTCAAAACTGAAACAGTGATTTGATGAAGGAGTCAGAATTTAAATGTTTGCAGTTTCATGTTGGTGGAATACTTCCTTCAAGCATTTTCTGAAGAGGACAGAGGCAGGGCACCACTGAATAGTAGTTGCAGTACTCTTCAGGATGTTCTGCCGAGAAGAAGCTCCATGTCTTCCTGGCAGAGGTGACAATAAAGATTTTCATCTTGAATTTATTTCCAGGCAGCAGTTAGTGTTTACCCACCAAATATTTCAGATTGCATTCATTAAAAATCATGTTCCAAAGTGTTGACGAGGAGAAGGCTCTTTGCTGCTGCTGAACTTTTACAGATGTGCAGATATTCCCATGCATACCTCACACATTGCAAGGCTGGCAGTTACATGCAATAAATATCAGATTGTCCTTCAGTGGTGTCAGTTTTTATACTCATTAAAAGGAATAGATCTCTAATTTGAATCTAACTGTGGTGAATCATATCCCTCTTCACAAGTGAGATATTGCAGTCCCATCTACAATAAGAAATTGTAAGAAAGAAAATCCAGGAGAAAATCCAAAAGAATTTGTAGTTCACAGCAAGTATTGCATAGCTATATGGGATAAACCCACAGAATTTGGTGCTTCTATTTCTGTGTGCTGATGCAGTTGTTCTGCACCAGCACCTCCACAAAGCAGAAGAGTAGGGAAAGCTGTAGGTGGGATTACTCATTCGTTTCTAGTGTATCCCTGTGAGGATTCTTCCATGCCAAATATAGGACTAGTCAGTCTTTAAAATAACATCATGTAAGGGAATTTTCCATACATTTTGTTTCTATTTGTGTTATATTCAAGGGGTTCTCGAGGGAGCATTTCTTTAAAATTCCCAGGATAACAGAAGAGTCTGGTGACAAGTTATTACAAGAGCCTTCATTTCCTCAGTGCAAGTTTGTATGTGACAAAATTTGAAAATATTTTTTGTATTGCAACACTTAGACATTATACAAGTTAGTAAAGCCTAGAGGGGCAGGGAAACACAGCTAACATCCATTTATCAAGAACAGTAGAATCTCATCTGTCACTCTGAGAAGCATGATTTTAGATCCAGGTTGGGACTTATATCTAATTGTAGCTGTAAACTTTCTCAAATGGTTGTCTGCTATTTCTGTGGATCCATAAATTCCCATTGCTGTGTACATATAAAGCAAAATCATTAAAAATGTGAAAAATAACAACAACAAAAAAATTTATAATCCAGTCTGGAAAATTGACAAGATGCTACTCAACAGGCCTGAGGTAATTTATCCATTAACTTACAAGTAGAACACAAAATTCTTATGCTTCATGCATTATCTCAATATTAACAGAGCACATAGACATTGTGAACATCAGGATTCATACAGTAGAGAGTACAGTAGAGAGGGCCAAAAGGTCAAAATTTTTAGACTGAATTTAATATTTGAATTGGGCTGCAGTAAATTATTTTGTAAGATGTCCACACCTCGAATTACTTCTAGTGTCATCTACTTGTGTACCCTTCTTAACTCTGCCAGAATAACCTTTCAGGTTTTTATTCCCCAAAGACTTGTTATAATGTGAAATGGGACTGAACTGTTTTCCTCAAATGTGGTCCAGACTGGTTTCAGTTTTGAGGAGCAGGTGTTAGTACTAGGTCCACTTCACATCTCCTTGCTACATTTCCCCCTGGGTTCCACAGACTTCTAGTTCTCCCATTGGACTTTCAGCTTAGATGTTCCGGTCTGTGACCTAGGGAAGCTGGAAAATTTTGCTGCTATAACATGAGCATGCTCTTATTCTGTCACACCTGACTTACACAAAGCTAATAAATGTTTCTAAAATTGAGCTTTACTTCCTGAGAAAGATTCAAATGTTATCATGTAAAAGGAGCTGAACTTAGGTTTGTTTCCAGGGTACTTAAGTATTTCAGGGAAAGCTAGCAATCTAGACAGTGGATTAATCTCTTCAGAACTAATGTCCTCATGTAAGATTCTCCTCTGAAAATGTAGTTTATGTTCCTGACCTTTGAAGCCACCTTATTGTAGACCTCTGGCTGAAACGCTGGTTGTATAATCAAGCTAGGACTTGGTTTATTTTTCTTCTGTTAGCCATGAATGGGTAAGGAATGAACTAGCATAGTTTGCAATGACACATTTAGTATGTTGTCTTCCTGCTTTTTCACAGAGTTGTGTCTCTGAGTGTTTACACATACATGCTCACAAGAATTAAAAAACCTACAGAGCCTGTATTTTTCACAGTGTGAAGTCAGTAGTATCTCTGTTGGAGATTGTTTGTGGTTTTTTTCTGCTGTCACTGTTTTTGTTCAGCCACAAAAAAAAAAATATTAGATGAAAGAGCATTGTTGCAATTAAGAGTTTTGGCATGGATTTTTAGATGAGTGTTCAGGACATCCAGATGAAAAGAAATTTTGGTGTTTGGAAAAGTTTATTCCCTGCACTTGTTTCCAGAAGGTCAATATAAGTCACAGTTTGCTATGCAAGCCAGAATGCTGAAAAGAAGAAACATTTTAAGCATTCCTTCTTGGCTAGTCAGTATAGAGTTGACTATCTCCCTAGGTTATGAGCATTTTACCTCCATTTTTGTTGTTATTTGAGCCCAGGTTTTATTGGTGTGATAATTTAGAATTTTGAATTTGTACAAATGGTGTCACATGTGTTTCAAGGTCTGCTATTAGAACCCAACCCCATATAGGAATGCCTTCTTTTTCCTTATCCCAAATTTTTATTGGGAGAGAAATTCTAAGACGTGCACTGTTGCTTTACACTTTTAAACTGGAATGCATCTTTTTGCAGCAGATATATCTCCTTTTGTTTACTGTAGTAGCTGTTATTTTATCACAGATCTGTAGATTGTCAGGAGTCTCTCTCAGATGCTCACATGAATTATTTTCATCATTTTGCATGTCTCTGTCTTACTGAAGTTATGTACTAGTCCAAGCCAAAATTCATTATGCTGAGACACATACACAGCAATGTTACCTTAGTATTACTGGGAAAAGGCACCAAATAATGTGTGATGTGTTGTTTTTGGTTCTTTTCTGTCATAAATTCTTTAAGTGATGTGGCAATTGAAGTGAAGCAAGATTGTTTGCATAGTGTGCAGAGAAGATTGTAAAAATTGCCCATTTTAGTAGTTTCCATATTCCAGACACTAGAAATTCATTCTTGTTCCTTTTCACCTGTCTCACATAGTGTTGACATACCAAGAGAGGAATTCAGAGCACAGCAAAACTTGGTATTTCAAAAAAGTGAACTTTTCTCTTATCATGGACTTGTCTTGCAGATGTTTTCCTTCCTGTATCTTGATGCAAATGAAAAAGATGAAAAATATATTGTGTTGGATTCCTTTCTTGAATGCAAGCTGGGAGGCAGGAAGATGGCAGGCTGTTGAAGGCTGTGAATCACTTTGATTGCAATCCTATTTTTAGTGGACAGTTTTGGAATCTTCAAAACTGTAAAATGTTCTCAGTTGAAAATAGAACTGGGCAGGCATCAAAGCTTTATTTATCCCTCCACCAACAACGTTTTACTCCAGACAGAACTATGCAGAAAATAGCATGTGGTAGGCTTGATGGGGAGTATGTAGATTGAGTAGGTGGATGTTCATCATCATAGTTGTTTTCTAAATAATGTCTAAATTTATAGTTATGGGAATACCCTTTAGGTTCCTGATTGAGGAGTGCAGACTTATCCCATTTTCCAGCGTTGTGCCAAGGCCAGAGATCCATGTGTCCACTAGTTCTTCCCTCTGTGCTTACGCTAGGTTCCTGTGGAAATGAAATTCTCTGCATGGACTGGGAAGAAACTTGGGCTGTATTTCAGTAAATCCCTAGTCTGCATAATGGGAGAACTGTATTCTAGGGATCCGGAAACAAGTGAGCCTCAAATATTGATGTAGGTACTTCTAAAATTTTCCATGAGCAAAAGTAAGCTTGGCAACAGGGAAAGTGAATAGCAGTAAAGTGGAAGCAGGGAGAAAAGGGCAGATGGGATTTTGTAGGAAAGAAGCAAAGGTGAGCTGGCTGTGCAGTGGGAGTGGAATAGTGAGGTGAAGAAAGGTGGACTGTGTGATTTCCTGATTTTATGGACACTCTTCAACAGGTGGGTGGTAAACTTGGACAAAAGTGACACCATGTGCACCTTGAGTAGTGTGGTAATGCCAGCAAAGCCAAGGGGCTCTTAATTTCCAGATGCTTCTCCTGTTTGAAGGAGTTCTGGAGGCTCCTTTAGTACCCAAAGTACAGGGCTCTTCTCTGCTGCACTGAAAGCAGCGGCTTCTTTCAAGGCTTGTCTCAGGGCTCTGAGGTTTTTATTTAATACTGATAGTTATGAAATAAACTGGACTAAGGTTTAATTATCTTCATTGCCATCACTGGATTTGTGCAGTAAATTCTAGGCTTTAAATGTGTTTTGGTTTTCATAAGAACTTGTCACCCAAAAGCTGATGATGCTTTCATCTTGATAAGAATTATGACCTAGCAACTAGGAATGTGATTTTGGTCTGGGGATTTTCTTTCAGTGTAAATTCAATATCTTTTCCTAGAATAAACTCCGCCTAATCTCTGATCCCTTTTACAGATGTTAGATGCAGTGCCATGTCAAAATTTGCTGCATATGGGAGAATCTCAGCTTTAATTCAGTGATATTCTAGTCCTGGTGGCCTTAAGAGAGGAAAAAATACTTGTGGGTTAATAAAATTGATGAAATTAGCTTTTTTCCCCCAAAGGTTTAGTCCCAGAGTCATGCAATTTGACTTGGCAATTGTCTATGTTACTTCTTTTCTGCAACTGACACTGACATTGCAAGTGATGACACCGGGCATTGAGATAAGATTTCTTGTGATCGCAATTGTAAATAATAGGATCTACCTGTTGACTAACTACTTTCATATCGTGAAAGTAATACACAGCATAGTGGTTGCTCAATAAAGGAAAATTACATCACATCATCCTGTTTATCTCTTTGACGTAGAACAATGACCAGTGGAAATAACTTATAATATTCTTATATGTTACAAAATTTGTGTCTGTCATTGTACCAACCAAGAAAAGACTACTTAAAGGTCATCTCATGGATGGGGAAAGTTATGACTCATAAACCTCCCAAAATATCTGAACTAGCAAATAGTTTTTGATGAAGAATGGAAGTATATTTTAATTATTCCCAGTGATATATTATTAATCATTTCCCGTCTTTGTGTAATTTTTTCCCAGCTTGCAGAAAGAATTCTTTGGCAGATAAAAAAATGCTTTGTGGCACTGAGTGATAGTACTTTTTACTACACAATATTTAAGAAGTTCTGACACTTAAGAGAGGTTCCAGGAAATATTAATCTAGTTGGATGTGTAAAACCAAACACACAAAAATGTGGCAGCTGTAGCTGCTGAAGTTTTTCTCCAAAAATGAGGCATTGAGGTTACCAGAGCTAAAGGGAGACTAAATTAATGTATTAGACATGCTGTAAAGATCAACCTGTAAGGAATGATGGAGGAGGAGCGGGAATTGGGAAAGCTACTGCACCGTTGTCATCAGCAAAGAATTTCCTCTGTAGTGTTTGCTATTCTCCTTTAAAAGACGAGAAAGTGTGCAGATGGAGCATGAGAGGTTTTTAAGAAAGCTGTATTCA
This sequence comes from Hypocryptadius cinnamomeus, assembly GCA_013400635.1. Classification (NCBI taxonomy): domain Eukaryota; kingdom Metazoa; phylum Chordata; class Aves; order Passeriformes; family Zosteropidae; genus Hypocryptadius; species Hypocryptadius cinnamomeus. The sequence continues at coordinate 35,583 of VYZP01000054.1, forward strand.
GTTAGATCATCTCAACTTTTCCAAAAGAACTTGATGATTGGAGTCATCTGACTGGCAAACATACAGAACTTGTGGATGTAGAAATACCCTTTATGGGACAAGTAAAACATGTATCGCCTTGAAAAAGTCATATACATTTATCTGTAAATAAAAGAAACCTTGAATTTATTGTGAGTTAAATTCTGCAGTTCATGGAGGTAGATTTCCCACTGAGAGTTGCCCAAACCAGGATTTGCAGAATTTGTCCCAGTCATACAATTGGCACAGGGTGTATCAGTATCAGGCTTGTGTAGCGAGGTTGTGGTAGCAGGAGGGTTACAGGAGTGGCTTCTGTGAGACACTGCCAGAAACTTTGCCTGACAGTCAATTCCAGCTTGTTCCAAGACAGACCCAGCCTGAGCCCATGGGTGGTGGTGGCAGTGCCATAGTGGTAGTCTATTTGAGAAGGGGGGAAAACCACTGCAGAGCAGCAGCTGGAGAGGGAAGTGAGAATATGAGAAGGAAACAGCTCTGCAGACACCGAGGTTAATGCAGAACAAAGGGCAGGAGGTGCTCCAGGCACCAGAGCAGAGATTCCCCTGCAGGCTGTGGTGAGGCATCTGTGCCCCTGCAGTCCATGGAGGTCCATGGTGGAGCAGAGATCCACCGGCAGCCCCTGGAGGAGCCCATGCAGGAGCAGATGGATGCCTGGAGGAGGCTGTGACACCATGGGAAGCCCACACTGGAGCAGGGTCCTGACAGGACCTTTTGCGAGAGAAGCCCAAGTTGCAGCAGGTTTGTTGGCAGGACCTGAAACCCTTGGGAACCCCATGCTAGAGCTGCCTGCTCTTGAAGGACTGCACTCCATGGAAGAGTGACTCACACTGGCGCAGTTCATGAAAAACTGCAAAGTTCTGAAGTCCTTCCTAGAGGAAGGAGAGGCAGAGAGAGCATGTGACTAAATGGACTGCAAACTCCATTCCGTGTCCCCTTGCACCACTGTCAGGGAAGAAGGTAGAGAAATCGTGAATGAATTTGAGCCCAGGAAGAAGGGAGGGTTGGAGGAAGGTGTTTTAAGATTTGTTTTATTTCTCTTTACTTTTATTTGACTGGTAATAAATGAAATTAATTTCCAAGTGTTGAGCCTGTTTTGCTTGTAACAGTAATTGGTGAGTGAGCTCTCCTTGTCCTAATCTCAACCCAAGAGCTTTTAATTATATTTTTGCTTCTCTTCTCTTTCTCCCCCTGAGGAGGGGGAGAGATAGAATGACTTTACGCACCTGGCATCTAGCCATGGTCAAAGCCACCGCATCTTGCCTTTTGATATGTAACTCTTCATTATCTTCAACTGTCTTGGACAAACATATAAGTAGTGCACACAGAGCTTAAAAAGGAAAAAATCCTGCTTGTCTGTTTTCCTGTGGTGGAACCAGTGGATGAATTGGAAAGACTAGGGTAGCATGATTGAGAAGTGAGAAGTAAGTTCTGAGCTGTGGTTATCATACAAATACAGATTTACTGGGTGAGGCTAAAGGAAATTTTGCATGCTTATTACATGAATCAATGGAGTACATGTTCATACAACAACGAGATGCATATGCCCCTACAGCAATGTACACATGAACCCATAGACCTCTGTGTAGGAGCAACAATCAGTTAGATGAAATTCATTTACCATCATAAATTAGGCGTACTCATATTCACTCATTTCATAGCCAGATAGTGGATTTTGTGGAATAATTTGCTCAAATATGTTCAAATTAATTATGTCAGCAAATATTAATGAATGAAATCCATTCTAATCCAAGAGCTAAGGTAAAATTATCAGAATTTCCTGAGAGAATTTCCAAGTTCTGAGGTCTGTTGCCTCACTAATGATGCCATATTAAAACATTGGGTTGTACTGGCCTTCAAAAAATGAATTCTTCATGTTCTTCATATTAAACGAGACAACCTGAGTTTAAAGTCTGAATATTTGCAGTTACTATAAACTTTGACATGTACTACCTGTTTGGTGCAGAAAAGTGGAGACCGATTACTACAGGCAAGAAAAATCACAGTCTACTGTAATAAATTTGTCCAAATGAATAATTTCTTCATCTTCAACTAGAAGTCAATTCAAACCTAAAAGGGTCCTAATAAAACTGTGCATGTTTGGAGCAAAAAGAAATTCTGAACAGAATGAATTCCATCCATCTTGCAGCCTAAAGGAAGACAGCTGCAAATGCAGGTGACTGCATCTTATACTGCAAGACAAATCAAACCCACGAATATTTATTGCCCATTTGCAAACAGAGAAGCTAGGAAAGAGTCTACATCCCAGGGAAACATATTTCAGGGAGGTACAGTGAAACTGATTTAAAAGTAAAAAGTAGTTTAAAAGTAGTCAGTGACAATTCAGTCCAGAAGAAATAATGTTAATTTAGCAGCATTTAAAAAGGATGTTGTGGTTTGGTTTTCTTCCGCTATATCCTCTATTCCTCTGATCATCAAACTATGATATGTTTTATACCGAAGGACTAGGAAAATATAGCTGAAAAGAATTAGGATGTTACAGTGACAGAGTGAAAACACTTACATAGGTTTTTTTCAAGAAAAACTGCCTCACAAAACATATTGAAAAATTCATTCCCACATAATTGTAGAAAAGGCAGAGGACAGTAAAACAAAACTCTCTCTAAAGAGTTGCCATGACTGCATCCTCTGAGGTAGACCTGATTTCAAAACAGAGAATTCTTTGGCATTCGAGGGGGAGTTATGCAATATAAAAATGTGCGTACGTCTCCTCTGTATATGAATATATTGAGATAGGTATGTGTTTGCTTACAGTTCCACATCAGTGCACGTTCTCCATCTGCTTAGCTCAGAAATGGTTAATTAATGGCATAGTTACCTCTCCAGTTGGAATAAGCTTGCCAATCAGAACAGAGATATGAAGAAACCTGTAGCCTGGGGCAAGATGGGGGCAGTGAGTGGGATGTTGTGGGCTTTTTCATAGCTTTCCTCAGCCTGTGCCTCAGAAGTGCTGCTAAGGCAATGTGAGGTATGCAGGAGGAGAGTGGCTCAGAGGAAAGAGCAAGAAAATCTGCTGCTACAAAATGGTGATCCTTGAACTGTGATTCAGAAGGAGGCTTTTCCCTGGTAAAAAAAGCAAATAATACCTCTTGACCTGATATAACTAGAAAGTCATGTGTGTGAAAGTATGGCCATTTGGACTTGCATATAACTTCTGATTTTCTCTGATGGCCAGTGCATGGCATTCCCCAGATAGCAAGGTGATAGAATAGCCAGCCTCAGCCTTGCTGTGGAACTTACAGGCTGAACTCCTAGTCTTATTTTTCAGTAAAATTAGTACTTCAGTGGCTGTAAATTTTTTTTTTTTTACATTCCCTTTTCATCTATTTGTTCATAAACAGTGAGAATGATGAGAAAGGAAGTAAAACTTCTCATTACCATCTTGGTCTTCATATTTAACACAATGAATTTAAGAAGAATGTGGAATTTCACAGTTTGGTGAGAAGAATGCAATATGCAAAGTGCTTATAAAAATATATTTCACTCTAGACTGGTACTGTTTCTACAACTTCAAGATGATGCAAGAGATTTCATTCCTCCCTATTAAATAATCTCAAAGTGCTTAATGATGTATCTTACAGGCTCCATAGGGCTGAAGGTGATGCTGATGCCGAGGGAGGGATCACTTTAGAAAAGAACTGATGCTAATCTAAAAGGAAATTATCGTACATGGAAATAGTTTATTACTCCATTATTTACTCCATTAAGTAAAGAAGTAATAAAATACATATCTCTCAAAAAACTGCTTGGGAAATCACCTTTAGAAAACATGAGAAGTTGATATGTAACGGACTTCGGGAAGGCAAACTAACAGGGAAGAAAGTGAAGAAGGGCTGTCATTTAATGAAAGCAGGGGTCATGCTAGTATAGTAGGAAATTATTTCTCCAGAAGGTAAAGATAAGAAACAGCATATGATGTAACGAAGTCCTAGAATTTTCCTATAAGAGGAAGAAAAAGGAATATTCATTTACCAGGACAGGCATGCAAAGTACAGCTGATATTGAAAAAGGAGTGAATTATTTCTTTGTTTCCATTTTCAAGCATTACCATTTAAATGCATTACATTACAAGCATTATATTATAATTAAAAAATTTATTATATAGATACTTTCAAAAGGAGAGAGAAAATTATCATGAATACATAAATAACAGGTTGGCAGTGCTTAGCTAAAATAAATATGGTCACATTGCATGTGAAAGACGTCTGTTAATGAAAATTAGTCCAGCATTCTTAAAAACAATACTAAAACTAGTGTCTGAAGGGTGAATAATTATCTTTGGAAATATGGATGATTTTAAAAAGGAAGTGGATTCCAAGCAGAATTCTGGAAAAAATTATTACTTAGTAACAATAAGGAGAATAATAAATAGCAAAAAACATGAAATTGTCTAAGACACATTACAGTAAATGTATCTGTTTTATGCTTTTTTGAGTGGGAAATTGCCTAATGGGGGTATGATGCCTGCCTGCATGCAGGTAGGAAGTATCTTGAGCTTAGAATTTCTGTATTGTCGCATCAATTCTCAGAATTAAACCAGAGAAGTCAGGTCTGTGTAATGTTTTCCTCACAAGTTTTGTTGCACAACTGACTCAGTCAGAAATTATTGATTCACAGACAAACTGGGAGAGTATATCAATGAGTCAGTCTCAATTTTTAAGCAATATTTTAGTGCAATGATTTAAGTCTTGGAATAGAAACTGAACTCAAACTATTCTTTTTTTTTGATACAGGCTAGGAAATGAATGACGCTGATGATCTACCAATGACACAGATGTCATTTATCTAGAACTCTGTAAGGCCTTTGACATTCTCTCACACAAAATCTTTTTCTCTGAACAGGAGATATGGATTTGAGGGATGGACTGTTCACTAGGAGTTTTATGTTTTATGTAGAAAATTTTGATACAGAATGCACAGTCTTGGATAACTCTAAATACCAAAGAATCCTATTTCTATTGCTGAAGAAGACCTTGATACCACAGTCCTTACAAAGTACTGAAGAAACGTGAGGTAAGACAGAGGCCTCTGATGGTGCCTGACTTGCTCGTCCTGAAGAAAACAGAGCAGTTTGATTCTGAGCCAGGTGAATACCTGGGCTCTTCTGAGTGATTTGCAGTAAGGCCTTATGCACAAGTGCTTTAAAAATGTCAGCAGACCTGCTGGCAGCTAAGAAGCTGTGCAGAATAATAAACTGGATTTGCCATTCTTCGATCTACTGTCTTTCTTGTATTGTATAACTAGTGAATGAGACGAGTAAATTGTAAGAGGAAGCACCATTTCATACACTGAGGAAGGAGATGAAGGCAGGGAAATGTGGTCTGATGAGATGCTTTGCAGTTCTAAAGGTAGTGGAAAAGGTCTGTTACAACGCCCATCCCTCCAGATGGAAGAATAACCTAAACAAGTCTGTCAAATAGTTCTGTTAACTGTCCCAGCTGTAAGATAGAACGGAGCCTTTCATATGTTGAGAATGAAGAGGCTAGAATAGCACAGAGTTTGAAGATGATAGTTGGCAGGATCACCACCATAAAAGTAAGACTCCTTTTTCATGTCTCCTGGCATGCATTTGGCTCAGGCAATTCAATAAGCCCTTATTTCTGACAGAACCTGAAACTGACAAATATATCCTCATATGCAGGTTTTTATACAGGAAGAGTTATGTCTTAGGAGGGACACTGAGAATTCCCGTTAATCATGTGAAAAATCAGGGAGCTTACTTTTAATGGCTCTACGGCTCTAGTAACAATAAAACTCAAATTGTTGTGTTATGGTGCCACAGTGCACTGGTATATAAAATATACTTAGATCAGTAATTACTGGATGAATGGTCTTCATGGATTAACTTGACATAAAGGGTGACTGAATAGAAAATAAATATACAATGTATTCTTTAGAAAAGTTGGTTTT
>VYZP01000056.1:0-21242 GCA_013400635.1 Hypocryptadius cinnamomeus
ATGTAAAGGAACTGGAGAATGAGTCTTTAGAATATTGTAGCTTTCAGTCATCTTGGCTTTAACTCCTGAACTAATGCTGGATTATTAGAAGAAAACTGCTGTATTTCCCTCTTTCATTCTGTATTAGCATGACAGTGGAAATAATACACTAAGGAACTAGAAAGATGTTATTGCACTATGAGTCCTTATGGGTAGATTGTAGTGTATAAATTAATCTTTTCAATATCTGCAGCTTTATCTGATGACATTTTCCAAGCTTCTCCACTAAAACATTCCTCTAAAACAGCCAAACTCACTGTTCAATACTATCTGGCATTGTTTCTCAGTTCTAATTATAAATTATACTCTCCACAAGCAAGACAGATTAGGAGTATTTCAAGCTAAATGGGTGTAATGAGATACCTCTCCAGTTCCATTTGTTCTTATACGATGAAATGAAAAGCTAAATGCTATAACCATAGCTCTCTGATGTTGCACATTCCAGGTTATACTCATTTGCTGGTTCCTTCAGAAATAAACACACACAAAAGAGGACAGCTGTTTAAAAAAAAACCAAAAAAAAACCCAAAAAACAACACCCTGAAGGAGACTATCTTAAGGTTTATTCCTTCAAATAGACAATTCCCTAGAAATAAGATGACTTTGTGAAGCTTCTGTTGTGGCTAAAAATGCCCTTTTGTGGGAGCACCCTGGCTCAACCATGCCATCCACTGGAGTTGATTATTTAGATTTAGCGTTGCTTTGAGTTCTTTCAGCATTTAAAAAGCAGCTCAGCCATGTGAGCTGTCAAAGTATTAGTGTGAATCTCTCTAGAGCAACACAGCTGAATTTTTCACAACCCTTTAAAACACTGTTTCACAGAGTGAAAAAGTAAAACCAGTTGTGCTCAGCTGGTCTGCACAAAGATGCTCCAAACTTTTTAGGGTTTTGTTTTCTCTCCTTTCTCCGTAAAAACACATTTTGCTTCCAGCAAAACACCAAAAAGACCTTACGGACTAAATCATCATGATTTTGATTAATGCAAGTGATTAAAACAACTGTCTCTCTGACCACAGACAGCTGATAACCTTCCACCCCAAGGCGGCACCTCCCAGACAGCAACAACCCCTCCCTCTCCCGAAGTGCTGTGTGCTGCCTTTCATCTCTGCATCCTATGATACCATTTTAGCATTTGACATTGCTTAAAACCTGACTTTTTCCCTGGCAATTGAGTTGTATAATATTCTCCCTCCCTGTCACCTTGCTTTCACACACCACAAATACGTGCGTCCCCTCAGAAACAGAGCGAGCCACCCAGCATAGCTGGCTAATTGATGATAATATTTTAATTTGCTGGAATTGAAAGGAATGGCTGCACAGACAGCATTACCTAAACCCACTAACTGAGACAGCATGTGAAGGACCTTGTGTCCCTAATGGCACACCACTGCATCAAAGACAAGCAGAGCAACAAACATCTTATTAAACAACAAGTGCAGAAAAGCAAAAGGCAGAAGCCTCCAGGGCCATGTTAATTATCTCAGGGTCGAAGTGCTCGGAAGCTGTCTCACAGACTCCAAGGCAGTCAGATGGCAGTGCCAGAGCAGTGAAGTCCCCAAGGTCCTGCAGTTACAGCACTGTCATATTTCAAATGACAGGTAATACTTAGGAACATGCCGACACTAACCTCCTCAATTATATTCAATGTCAAGGTTTTTGTGCTGAAGGAACTGCTAATTTTCAACATACACACTTGCTGACAAAAGGTACTTTATCAAAGAAGGGAGTTTAGGGTATCTGCTGCAGATCCTTTCTGACACAGTGGGAATTCTGTCCTCCATGCAAGCTCTCTGAGGATGAAATAAATACTGCCCTTAGTCAGGCACACAAACATCACAACATGCTGCGTTTGTTTTGCTGACAGACAGCGCCTTAGCACAGAAATCTCACTCTGCTATTAACAGCAGCACGGACAAACAAATATTCTCTTGGTTTTTATTTGAACTTCCTCTAGAGGAAAAGGCCCAAGTGACTGTGGGCTCTTGCAATGCCCCAGGTGCTCCAAGAAGCAGGACTAAAAATCCTTCTCCCACCCCCCGGAGCAGCCATGCATGCACAGAACAATTCCAGTGCAATTATCAAGAAAAATGTAAGCACTGAATTTAAAGAGAAAGACACTTGAACATGCAAACGTGATTCCTTGTATATTCCCACATTTGCACTTTGCAGACTTTAACTGAAAATACAATTAAATGAGCTTGATTCGACAGTCTAGAAAAGAGATTAGGTGGCAGAGATATGGCCACGGGTGAAGGAACATGGTCTCATTAGAGCTTCCTCTCTGCTCAGGCAGCTTCTCCCACTTGCAGTCATTAATATGAACTGGAGACAGATTCTGCTGTGATTTGCACCAATTTAAATCCAGAGCAACTCTTATCTGGCCTCTAATTTGCATTAATGGTCAGAGGTGGCACAGTGAGATGAAGCATGATGAAGGCAGCACCATGTTTAGAAGGAGAAGGAGCAGTACCCCAGCAGAGAGGCTCAGAATTTAAAGGGACACAGTGCAGTGTTAAGAGACACTTGTTTGAAACAATTTTTTTTAAAAAGCCCTGCTAATACTAAAAATAACATTTAAAATTCTTTAAAAGCATTATTGTTACTTGCATTATTCTGACTTTTTTACTTGTGTACAAGAAATTTCAATGGCTCATCATGATTATTTTTGTTAACATTTACAATGCACTAACACAAACATCCAAAAATGCCATATTCCTGCAGTACATGCCTGAATGGCATTTGACATTTTAGCAGTTACTTGGTCAAATGTTCAGACTAGAAGAGTATTAGATGTCCTCTAGTTTCCCTTGTCACACTGCAGAAAAACAGACAAATTTGGTTTTTAATAGGCAAGTAGGAGCAGCAGCAGCCCCATTTGTAACTGATGCAAACAGGACTGTGGCTACACTATGAACTTTTAGTGCCTCATGTTCATCCAGGAATTCCTGCAAAGCCCTGGGAGGAAAGCTGAGACATTCCTGCATCTCATATCCAAGAATTCCTTCATAATAATTCCTGAACTGCCCATGTTAACAATGAACCAACAACCAGAACCTGCCGAGGTACTAAAATCACAAAAGATCTCTTATCTTTACCAAAAAGATAAAGTCCTTCACTTTATTAATTAGGAGTGAAAGGGTTAAGGAAAACACACCAAAACATGAGATTTATACATGTGCATATGCCTTTCTAACTTTATACAGACGTTTTTCAATTGATCTGGCTGATCTTCTTCAAAAGAGCTGCTGGAGTAATAAACCCATACCCACTTGCATGAAAGGGAATATTTCAGCAACACAGGTTGCATTTTTTGGCAATATGTCTACAGATCCAGAGCTCGGAATTTGTGCTGAGCCAGCAGATGGATTTCATAAAGCACTGTGCTCTTGTACAAACAAAACCAAACCAACCTCTCTCCCAAGTGTCACTAGTCCAAGAAGAAATTTGCAGGTCTGAGATTTCCACATGCCCAAACTAATAACATTCTGTATTCACACAGGCTCCTGAGAGGTCTGAGATTACTTAATGTCTGACTACTCAAACCTTTGTCAGCACTTTTGTTCAGAATATAAAAATTCCCCACATTTTCTGTGAACAACATGGACTTCTAAAGTCAAAATGTATAAACATGCATTATACTTTAATATACCAACACATCATTTTCTCCCAGCCTTGGTTCTGATGAAAAATGGTCCAAGAAACTCATGAAAATGAGTTCAGACAAAACAGAAAAGAAAAAAAAAAACTTCTCTACCTGCCATTTTGTTATTAAAGTAAGAACTTTGTGTTGATCTGGCATGAACTAAGAAGACACCTCCTACAATTTAGATGCAGTATTACAGAGTTGTTCACATCCTATCTTAAAAAAAAAAAACTTATGCTGTAAAAATGATAACATGAGAAAAAGTATTTTCTTTCAATCTTTTAGCTTTGAATAATTCAGGGCATGTTCAAGTGAATAGCAGCTTTTTGGGGGGATTTGTTTTTTTGAGGCTTTTATTTTTGTTTTGTTTTGTTTTTAATATGGAATCTGAGTAGCTAATACCACTCTAAAGAGTTTTGAAAATGCAAAGGTTATTTGATTTAGGAAATTAAAATAAGCCCCTTTTCTGGCTTAAAATCTAATTTTCAAGCACTGCAAAATACTGAGATCATTAACAGAAGTCTAGCAATTCCCATAAACTTTAATGAAGAACAAAAGTATCATATTTTTTTAAAAATACATTGTTGAGAGTTTCACAGAACTTTCATACTTCTCTTATTACCCAACATATATATATATTATATATTACAAACCTGAAACTGCTACATATCCATCTGTAGAGATGGACAAAAACTTCAACATCCTAAAAACCACAAGTTTTGTGGCAGATTTCATATGCACCTACTATATCTCAACAAAATACATACGCATATTTTACACTGACAGGTAATTTTACATGCTGGTAGACACTTGAAAGGGTTGTGGGTTTTTTTCCCCTGTATACAAACATAGGTTTCAGTACACTAAAACATCTGATTTTGATCCTATTAATCATACTATGTTACTAATCTCTGTTCTGCAGGAAAATTAGGCTTGATGGACTGAATTTCAGGCAGCCAGAGGTCTAGAATAAATAAGGGAAAAACAGTGTTTCTCTGTTTCCACTAAAGTACTCAAAACATGGCTTGGTACCATAAAGAAATTTAACAACAGAAGTGCTGCAGGTACATCTTTATCTTTGATTTTAAAAATCCAAGTACTTCAGAGATACAACAGCTTTGGTGACATAAAAGCACTGATCTTACAGCAAAACGTGAAGAGCAGTTTAGCGTTTTCTGCTAAGAACAGCTCCTGTGTCCCTGGGGAGCAGAGCACCAAGGTTACAGCTCCCAGCCCCACAGTGAGGTGCTAAATCAGGTTTACAGGGCCATTTACTGTGCTGCCACAGCCAGCCCAGAGCACCCAGGCACGGGATGCTGCTGCCTTACACCTGCAGGCACACCCAGAGCAGCTCCCAGGTCTAGTGTGAAGTGAGGACTGTGAGAGCTTGGATAAACAGAGGGGCTGGCACACTGCTTGTTGTCATCTTATTTCAGAAGCTCCTTCCTAGTGATTTCTCATGGGCAGCTCCTCACAGTACTGACTCCTTCTTCTTCACAGCACAGTCAACAAACTCCATCTCCCTCCTCAACCAGCTAACGCACTCTTCTTCCATAGCACTCATCCTCACTGGACACAGCTGTGGCCTTTTAAGGGCAGGCCTATTCCTAATCTTTGGTAATTAGTACAGCAACTCCTCAGGGGTGAGATAACCTCCTGCACTATCTTTGTCTTCTTACTTTCTATCCCCCAACAACTGCTCACACAACCCAACCACCCAAAATATGCTAAACCTGCCATTCCTTACTCAGCACCCCACAAAGGTGACTTAACACTTCAGATACAATGGGCAGAGAAAAAAAATCTAGATTAACATCTGAAGACTTGGCCCGAAGATCTAATACAAGATCAAGTAAAAAATGCCATTTCCAGAGCCAACTGTAAAATCAAAATTGCACTGCCAAATTAAGTTTCTCCACACGTGACAGGACTTAATATTTGCTCAGTTCTTGTTCCAGTAACAACCCCATGGAACAGAAGCCTTGGAGAGATGAAATTTGCTATTGCTGCAGTGGCAGCCCAAGTTAGCTGGAAGCCTTGCTCCACACTAAATCCTTTCAGAGCTATCATTTCACCAAGTTTAAAGGCAACTTTCTAGAACATGCATGAAATGTTTCTGCAGAAAGCCAATAGTAAATGTTAAAAGAAACAGCCTGGAAACCATTATATTCCTAATGCTGTATGTTGTACTTTTTCTAAGGATTCAGTTTTCACAGAAGAAAACAAAGAAATAACCCTAAGAAAAAAGTATTGTTTTTCTCCCAGCGAATGTTACATAAATCAAATGACATTTAAAATTTTGTGAATGTAAATAGACATTTATTTTCCTTGACCTACTCAAGCAAAAACCCCAGTCTCAAAATTCAGTGATTCAATGTGAACCAAAGATCCTGAGGCCAATAACCTTATTTAATTCCATAGCAACAAAGACTTAAACACACACACACAAGTATTATCTTTTTTCATCTCAACTCAGACATGTTCATATGAACTCAGGTAATTTTATAACTGGGGGCTGCACTGTTTCCTCATTTTTCTAATTACTATAATCATGATTCAGCCAACTCCCTCTGAACACTGGCAGTATCAGTCCCAAGATATTTAAAGGATTGGTATTTGCCCAGCACTTCTTTCACTCAAAAACTGTCTGACCTATAAAAACAAAACACATCAGATCTGCAAGGCAACACACAGGAAAGCTGTTCCAAACTGGGCTGCTCTGCGCTGCAGGAGCAGCATGTGGAGATGGGAAGCTCCCAGACCTCTGAATCCCCCAAATGCAGCAACTTGGGTTGTGATTTCAAAAGCACAAAAACTCTATGGCCACCTTTGCAAGAAAGGACATTGCATGCTTATAAACTTATATATGTATATATGTATCAGAAACAGGTATGTGCACATACATACGTACAAAAATATATCTAAACAAATTTATATCCGCTTCCAAAAATTAGACAAGCCAAGCTGCTGCATCATCAGCCTTCAGTGTGTTGGACTGGATCCATCCAGGACCTGTTAGTGAGACTCCCAAGCTTTATTTGGAGCAAGGTTTCTCTTGAGAAGGCAGCACTTTGATAACCATCCCTATCACCATCACTGAAGTTCAGCACCACTCAGGTGCTAAAGCTTGAAATGACTGTTTTCTCCTTAGGTAATGAACTTAAATATTATTTAGGCAGAAACAGATTCTTTCCTGCACTTATGTGATGGAAATAATCTGCAAGTACTTTCATTTAGAACTGCTCATGATGTAAAATTATTTCAGACTGTGGCTTCATTCTAGCATAGTATAAAAATTTATATTAAAGCTGACTGAAATATTTGCAAGCTGTAATATCATTCCAGTACCAAATCCTTTCAAATCAAATCCATTGCAAAAGAGACTGCTCTCTGATTATTCACAGAAGCAGCAAGCCATGGAAAGGTATTGTTGATCTTGCAGCTAGAGGTGTATAAAATACTTGCAGCAGATGAGAAAGGACATCCTGCATGCAAACAGCTTTACCTCTCCTTATTACAAAGTCACAAAGAAATTCTTCATATTTTACAGTTTTCCCTCTGACAAATATGTCCCTTTTCTAGCAAAAACCATGAGTCCTTTTATAGAAAACCTGGGCATGGTGAGTTACACCAAGTATAATAACATACCTTTAACATTTACTATACAGCCACTTAACTGAATATCCAAATATCTAGTGGGCAAAACCCAACATTTTAAGTATCACAAATAATATTTTAACTCTTTCACATGTTCAATAAAATTGCCTTATTAGTTAATGGAGACAACCTCAACACTAAACCTCTAGACAACCTTTTAATACAGAGGGTTTCACACTTAACACACCCAGAACAAGTCACATACCTTCATCATTCAGAAAGTTTGACCAAAGTTGCTTTAAACATCACAGCAAAAACACAGTTTCTGTAAGTGTGGTATAGAATACAGAAATTTATAGAGCTGGATCAGGCCCAAATGGGTTTATTTACATTAACTCTTAATAAATTCATACAGTCATAGGCCACACAATCATTAAGGTTGGAAAAGAACTACATCAAGTCCAACAATTAAACCAGCACTAAAACATCCCCAGGTGCCACATCCACACCCCTTTTCAACACTCCCAAGGATGGCCACTCCAGCACTTCCCTGGACAACCTGTTCCAGTACCTGACAACCTCTTTAGTGAAGAAAATCTTCCTAATATCCAACCTCAATGTCCCCTGGTGCAAGTTGAGGCTATTTCCTCTGGTCCTGTCACTTGTTACCTGTGAGAAGAGACCAACCCCCACCTGGCCACACAACTTCCTTTCAGGCACTTGTGGAGAGTGACAAGGTCCCCTACAATTTCTGGAAATTGCCCAAAACATCCAAGGAACCTGGGAAGTGCTAAAGGAGTGCTGTGCAGTGAGAAAAGGCTACTATGTCCTCAAAAAAGGTCTCTTCAGCATATGAGGAAACAGTAGAAACTGGGATTCTGAAAGGGTCTCCCATTGCCTCAGGAATGGTGGGTTTGAGCTGATTTAGTTTGATTGATTTAGCTTTGTTTTGGTTTATTATTATTATTATCATTGTTTGGTGGGTTTTTTAGTGGGGAGAGTTATTTTCTTTGTTTGTTTGACTTTATGAAGGGGGATTTGCTGCCCAGAGCAGGGAATGGCAGACTGAGGCACAGGGAGAGGGTCTCAGCAGCTCCCAGCAGATCTGCTATGGGGAATCCAGACCAACCCTGCAGTGGAGCAGCCCTGAACTGGGCCACTGGAGAAGCCCTTTGCCAGCACCTGGACAGAGTAGATGGTCCACAGAGCAATTAAAACCCACCAAACAGGTTCCAAACTACAAGGAAAGGAGTTTTCTGTAGAGCAGGAGAGTTAGTGGCTACCTCAGGCAGTGCCTCATCGCCACAGGATGCTCCTCAGGGCTGGCAGTCTTGCTCACATTCAAATATCCCAAACTGAGACATGTCCATCTTTCCTTTTATCCCTCTGGCCAGAAATAAGAAGTCTGTTTAATGGGTTGTTTGACAGATGATCTCACTGAAGACAGTCATTACCATTTATCCTCCCTGGTTTCTACAAAGAAGCTCAACTGATGGAAGCTTTGCATTTTGCTTTTGTTTTATTTTAAATGTATTCTGTTAGAAATTGACTCCTTGCTGAAGAGTTGGATTTGTAAGAGCAGCATTAAGACAAACTCAAGCATGTGACAGGCAAAGCACACTGACAGGAAGGGAGATGTAAGGCTTTTACGAAAGCCAGAATTATGTTCTAGCAGAGAACTTAAACTTTTATATCTCCTAGCAATTTTTCAAAAGGAGTGATACTTATATAAATGTAACAGCTGCCCACACAAAAATTAAAGCACCAATTGGCAGCACATTTTACTTCATCTATAAAGGTGCACACAAGGAAGTAAAAAGTTTTGTACATATATTTCTCACGGAAATAAACTCAGCCCAAAAGCAGTTTTCTGACTTCTGAAGACACTTGCTGTTCCTGGAGAGCAAACATCATGCTTCACAGCTTTGGGAATAAGCTATACATTATGTCCCTGGAAGCCAACACAGTGTCAGACAAGTGATCCTGTGGGTTTCCTGGGGGAGAATATGAACACAACAACAACAAAATCCACTAATCAGAAGCACTGGAATTTGACAGAGACAGCACAGCTTCCTCCCACTAGTGACGCTGATGGATGTTTTCTGTACCAAAACTGTCAGTGACTAAAGAGGCTTCAACGTGAAGAAGCCTTTCCAGCCCCACTTCACATTATCTGGGAAGGCTGGCACTGACTGACAAGCCAAATATCACAAATGATTGACATCCCTAAAACAACTTCAGAGGTGGGGCATCTTCAAAGAGCTGCTGGTGGGAGCTGTTTTAGCTCTTGGTGCAGTGACTGGCTTTGCTGCACAGCTGAGGGCATAAATGGCTCCCCTTCAATGCTGGCACCAGCCCTGCCCTCACCCCAAAGGGGCCAAAAATAGTGATGCTGGCATGGATCCTGGAGGTAGTGAACACACATTCTGGATCTAGGATGTTGATTGCTACACATACCAACATCACGGAAAAGAAAAACAAGTTGGGAAAAAGACAAAAATTGATCTGAAACCAGAAGCAGAACAGAAAAAGCACAAAATTGTAGGGGATTTATTATCTTTGTCATGTCCTATTTCCATCCCTGTCTGGTAAACACACTTGTCACCTCCACTGCCTTTTCTCTGCTTTCTGAGCAGCACTTGGCTTTGCCTTCTCTGAGAAAAACACACAAGCAAGAGATGAGGAAAAAGTTAATTCATACTTTTTATATTCTTCTCAGTTCCAAGTGATGGTCCAGCCCTGAGGAACTGTCTGCAGAACCCTAGTCCCTAATACGGCACAGACAACCAACCTGCCAGCAGGAACTCAGATTTCCACATTCCAGTTCAATCCACAGAGATCCCATTTATGGCACAATCAGCACCAAGTGGCAAAGGTGCTTAAATCTCTTGGGAAAAGAGTCACGGTAAGGGTATGTATTTCGAGTGAGATTAGCACCTGTTGCAAATAAAAGTGAGATTTATACTTGCTGAAAGTCTAGTCTGTTGAGGAATAAAATAAATTTAATATTCAATTAAGGAAACAAGAGCTTAATTTTAGTACAGATGAGGAGCATGACGTAAACCAGAGCATCCTGCCATCCATCACAGTTAGGACAACTTTAATGGATCTTTAGAAATGCTTATGGAACCTATGAATTTCTGGGCACTACTTTGGGATCAGCAATAAAAGAAATTCATTCTCTAGTTACCTCCTAAAGCAACTTAGCATACCATGTATGATGAAGAATTATAGTCTGCTTGAGGAAAGATACTTAACTCCTTACAATGAAGCAATAAATGATGCCTGATCAGAGATTAAATTTGAAAGCTTTGCATTTGATGGGATTTGAGAATACCCCTTTGCAAAGTATTATACTTTTATTCTTTTTCTTCCTTTTCAAAATGATTGTTTTCCCACACACTTTCTAATATGACCATGCAGGCAGAAAATATTCAATATTTCTTTTCAATTATGACAAATTTCTTTAACCATTTATTACAGTGGAGAAACCTAGGCAAAAAAACCCCAGTACAAATCACATACTTTGCACTATCTGCACCTCAAGAAGTTATGTCCAGAATCAGACAGCAGGATGACTGCTCAGGAGAGATCTTTTTGTAGTCAACATGCATCCCTGTACAGTCACTTGTACCTACACACCCCCTCTTCTCAGAGGAACTATCCTTCTTCCTCTGCTGCTTTAACTTCTCCTCATATTTACTATGCTCTGAAGAATTTTAATAAATATTCCATGTCGTATCCATAAAGCAAATAAAAATGATTAACTAACAGTCAGCACAAATGCCTTTAAAGCAGCATGCCCTCCTCTTTCATGCAGGATCATCAAGTTCAATACCATGATAAAGGTTAAGTTTATTAAGCATTAGAGAGAACTGAGTTCTCATCATTCAACCCCCTCCTTCCCCCCCCCATTTTTTTTTTTGAGAAAGTGCAATAAAAGGAGGTGCACAGCTAAATGGTGACCTTTAGAAGTACTGTCTTCCTATGGGAGGAAATGTGCTGTATTTGATTGTTGCCTTTTAGAGAAGATTAATTAGTCTGGCATGCTAATTGATATTTTTTGGTAGGTGAGAACAATCAAATAATTGGTTTCCCTTTAAAGGAATTATGTAATAAATGCAATCCAATGAATAACTGCACTGCTCATTATAGCAATATATTTGTTTTATGCTTAAACATGTGTCTAAAAAAAAAGAAAAGCATCCATTTGGGTAAAGTTATCTGACAGCATTATGTGGCACAGCTTTTTCATCCAGCGAGTCCTTCATGGATTTAAATCACCAAAGCACCAAACCAGATATACAACCAAGGTCTCCTGTTTAACAGGATGACAGATGTCACGAACAGAAAGCCTTGGAATTAGTGAGCTATGGCACATCTCAGATCTGCATTACTGCCTGTGCACCATTGCTGCTGTCATGCAACTTCCACACAAACACAACAGCACCGGGTCTGTAAAAAGCCAGCACTGCTAAAACTGCTCGTGTTGCTTGGCTTTCTCTTGTAAGAACATCTGTGAACGTAGGCACAACAATCTTCCCCAAGCCTGGCCTGCAGAAACCCCACATTAGCCTGCAAGCATGCCCTGCATACTGCAAACACTGATGGAGACACCGAGCCAGCGCAGCCAGGCCCGTGATGGTGACAGAGCTGCCACAGATCCGTGTGTCACCCACAGGACCTCCCCAGCCACCTGCTCTGAGCTCCTGGAACCAAGGCAACCAAGCCAGGGGTGTCAGCAAAGCCCTGTCCACTTCAGCCAAGTGAAATAACTTCTCATTGTGCAAGCACGGGCAGCTCCTGTGTCCTGCAAAGCCACAGGAACGGGGCAGGCCTCGTGTGTGGGCCGTGTGTGTAACCAGCCCCCGCTGCCCTCACCTCAGGAATGGCTCCACACCCTAAAGCAAACAAGGGCTGAGTCACACAGAGAACCTCCTACAGCACCAGAACTGTCCTCTACAGACAATGCACAGTCTTCTGAGAGGCTACACCAAGGCTTATTTGCGTCTAACTTAAGGTGACACTCCAGCTCTCGCCGCAAAGCCATCACAAATCGGACCGCTTAAATTTTAAGGCCCTCTGGCAATCCTTCAGCTTACCCAAAACACCGCAGAACACGCTCCTAAATGAATACAAATTAGGTGTTAGAAGGATGACACAGTTAAATGATGGAGTTTGTAAAACCCCAGCAGATGATGTTTTTCTCCGCAAAGCAGCAATTCTGGTAATGAGCACAGGAGGCTCAGCCCAGATGCACACAACCAGGAGCTGCTGAACTGGGACTGGCAGTAGGGAGTTGAAACAGAAGAGGAAAACCTGCCTACCTCAGTCAATCCGGCCTAAATGGAAGTAGTTTATTGCTCACTAATTACAAGCTGGGAAGAGGGATCAACCAACCAGCCTGATCCCTGGTGCTGACAGAAGTACAAGGATTTAACCGTAATAATTTGGTCTTTCTAGTAGCAGAAATACATATCCATTTTCATGGGCTTTATCAGGCACCACATGTCTCCCTGGACTTCTCCTAGGAAAGGCCACTAATTAGTGGCCAAATTCTGTTAGGGTGCCTCCTAACAGTTTGGGAAGGACCACAGTGGAATCTGAGCCAACAGTTCCCATTTTGGTGTTGCACATTGAAGGAAGCAGGAAGAGAATTTGAGTTTGGAGATTGAACTAATTAATTTGTTATTTTTGGAAGCCAGGAACAGAATTAGAAATTAATTCTTTATTAAATGAGAGTACCCTTCCTATCTAGGAGATGTTTGATTCAATGGACAAGAGTGTTCCAAAACAAATCCCCCAACAAAACCCCAAAGCACTTCCTTTACCAGAAGAGTGAATAGTGAAATAGTTGTACAATGCACAGAAGCACCAGCAGGAGAGACATACTCCCCAGATGATTCCTGTAGCCATGATTTATGGAGATCAGTGGGAAAGGGATGAGGGGGAAAAGGCAACATGAGTTCAAGTCCAAACTATTTGTATGCCCAGACCAGAATCCTGGCTGGAAAGCAAAATAACTGTGCACAAATTGAGGGGGTTTTTGGGGTTTTTTTGCCTTTCTTTCAGGAAACAGCTCCAAGGCCACGGTTACTTTCCTGCTCAAGCCTGGTAAAGAAGCTGAGATATGTTTTTTGTCTTTTGTTAAATTCTCTTCTAAGCAGGCTTGTGACTGCAAGGCTCTCACTTTCTTGGCTTTGGGAAGCTAAATCTAGACAGTTTTGTTGATAAGGAATGGCAGAAAGCAAGCAACGTGACAGGAGGAGGAGGACATTTCCTAAATGAGAGGTATGCTTGCATCAGGCACAAAGGACGAGAATGTATATTGATGACTTTTAAACTAGAATTACACTGACATTATTTCACTCTTTTCATAACTAGAAATGAGGAGTAAGATTAATTTTACAGCAGCAGATTTTCCCCACGACTTCAACAGAATTAGATTAAATTAATGTTTCAGTTGTGCTTAATCTAAATTTTTGTCTTCTAAGCTGTAGGCAAATGGTTTCTAATCACTATTTCTGTACCATCTGATGTTAAAGGTTCATCAATTTTGTTTCCCACCAATATGATTAAACTCTTATTCAGGCAAGAAAACGTTGTTAGTAAGGAAATCAATTTCTTTTAAAACTCTCTCATGTACTTCCATTTAATAGATTCTTCAACCAAAACAGGAAAAAAAAAATCACTGGTCTTGGAGTTATTTTCTTGCTTTATGCTGAGCTGTGAGATTGTGATGTTTCTCCTCTCTAATTCTACCTGTCCCAGACTAGCAGCATACAGGACAATAAATCTGATTTCTCTTCTACACAACTCTTAAAAAATAAAGAGCTGTTAGAACCATAAACTGACAAATAGTGCAATTTTAGCTTATTTAATGAAGGACAGAATGAACTTCTACATTAGAAAATGTAACTCCAATTAATATCCAGAATAAAACACCCAGTGCTATTATCAAAAAGTCATAAAACATCTGGGGTTAACAATAATCTGCCTGGAGAGTACAATATATAACAGAAATGAAATGCCTTATTGCCATTTATCATCTTCCATCTTCACAAGGCTACTGCACTCACACATTAATTACAGATATTAGATAAGCAAATTGTATCCCAATGCCCTGGAAGGCTGGTGCTCCAACAGCTGGAGAGCAGAAAAAAAAAAAAAAAAAAAAAAAAAACCCACTGCATTAAATGGGTGAGATCCTTTCCCTGCCAGGTCTGCCAGCAGCATGACTTTACAAGATCCCACTGCCAGGCCTTTACCTACAGCTGTACTTGTGATATATTTCCCCCCATAAGCACCTTGTGCATTCCAACTTGTGTTAACAGGTGAAGGAGTTTTTTGGGTGAGGCAAGGGGAATTCAGGGGCTCCTGACAGTGCTCTCAGACAAACCAGTAAATAACCTGCCAGCAGCACAGCAAGAGGGAACTCGGCCATTTGGAGTTAATTTGTTTGGTTTAAAGGTACAACAAATATACTAAAGGACAAAATCAGTCTGTTACATTAATATCTACTTAATTTAGGGTAAATGCACATTTTAATGTGAGGCTCAAGCAGCACAACAGGTCCTGAGGCACTAGCAGTGCTCAAGCTCTGGTGGAGAAAGCCCTTTTTGAAAAAAAAAACAAAAAAACAGTACAGGATTTCAACCCCAGCCATCAGCCCTAGTGCAATGCCACAGCTTTTCAGACCCTTAGAGATTTTGGGGCCTTTCCCAAAAAGCCCCATCTGGTTTGGGAAGCAGGGAGAAGGGACATGCTCTGCCCTCTGCCTCCTTAACAGTCACCCTTGGGCACAGCTGGAGCCTGAGTTTAGGGAGCTGGCTCCAGCAAGCCAAGTTCTGAGTGGGAAGGAGAGTGGAGCACATCTCTCCACCTGGTTGGTTCACAGGTGTCCCTTCTGCACTGCTGAAAGGGCAAGGACTCTGTGTCACCCTGTGCCACCCTGGCTGAGGACAGCCACCTCTGAGCCTCACACAAACACCTGCAAAGAAAAAGATATTTATCCACAAAATGACAATCCATCCTGGCCTGCTTACCAACAGTCTTCCTCCTCTGTGAAGCATTAATAATCTATTTTTAGCTACTTTCAACAACACAACACCTATATGGTAACATATTTAATTCCTTAGAAAACTAAACTCAACCTCCAGCGAGGATAACTTTGTAGCTCACCAGCAGACACGGCGTTTTGACAGCTGACTGGTTGGTCATAAACAACCAAAGGTTCAAACAAAAGATAAAATACCTGTGTGAGCCACCATTTCTGCCAAGAATTTCAATGAAAAGTGAGGAACAGCAAAGAGAGAGGATAAAATACCGTAGTCTGGAAGCAAAAGAAGTCTGCAGACAACAGAGGCCTGAAAGGAAGGGGAAACTAGCAGGATGTCACTAGGCATAATTAACAGCTAGGCAAGAAACAGCCAGATTTCAGAGGAAATCCTCCTTCTGTGGAGGTTTAAAGGTGACAATAAAGCTTAAACTGTCAAAAGCATTTGATTAGTATGTTACAGATGGAATTTAAAACTGGCAGGTTAATAATGAAGAACTCCCCACAGTACCCAACTCCTATTAATGCTTCTCCTTCTTTACCTGGACCAATCAACCTAAATTCATAGTTTCCCACCACCTGACAAAATACAGATGTTGATAAACAAACAGCTTTTCCTAAAAACAGATTTAATATTCATGCCATTCTATTGTGATGCAAACACTCTGACAATATTTTCTAGCTGTAGATCAGTACCTCCACTGCAAAATTTAATTGTGCACTGTTCCCTGAAAACTGCTTAAAAGTATGTTTTAGAAACTGTTCACAGAAGGTAATAAACCATACTTAAAGTCACATAAAACTTATAATCATTGTTCCAGCCATTTTAATACTGAAAAACAACTGTGCAGAAGTTGAACAGCCTTTGCTAACACTACATATGCCCTTTCAGTTCCTAATTAGCTGATAATACTCTGGGTGCCTGTAATGCACAATTCAAATGCCTTGCTTACCAAAGTGTTTAGCATTCCACAAATAAGTCTTTATACCAATTAAATCCCTTGTTATTATTAAAATGCTTCCATACTGTTGTAATAACACAGGATAACACAGCCAATGCTGCTCTAATCGTGTGGCTATTCTTTGAATAATTGTGGGATTTATGAATAATCATTGCTAAGGATATGGTACTATTCAGTACAGAGTACACAAAACCTAATAATACCTTTCAAATAGATTTGATTTATGTTACAGTATCTTTTAAGTGTGGCATGTACACTAAAAAAATCTGCCTGGGCCACTGAGAAGCAGCATTTTATAGGGCAGTAATTTACTGTAGCAATCCCACAGTAATTTACAAGCACAGTAATTTAAAAGCACATGCAGACAACAAAAATCTATTTTTCTTCTCAATATCTGAAAATATCACCAAATATCAGGTTCTATCCAAAAGAAGATTATTATTTTTCATTTTCTCTAGAAAAGGCAAATTAAGAGAGATTATTTGCTCACAGGAAACTTTCAGGGCAAACTCAGAAATGAGTCCAGGTTCCCTATCAAATAAACCACCAAGTCAAGAACCTGCAGTATCTCCACAGCAATATTTAACAGCAGTGGCTTATAGTTTAATCTAGTTCTAATCTTTTCTGCTGAAACTACGTGCAGTAGGAGAAATAATTCATTCATCATCAGAGTAACTAAATCCATTACTTATGCAATAACACATAAACCCATCTTATTACTTGAGGAATTTATCTTACTCTTACCTGAACAAGTCTAGGAAGCTGCAAAGCAAGGAGCTCCTACTATCAAAAAGATTAACACTAACATTTAGAAACTGGCAGGAATGCTAAGGAAATTAATAAGACTTTCAACAAGTAACTTGACATGATCATATACTAAATAAATCTAAAGAAAAAATTAAAAACCAGACATCACTAAAAAACTTCAACACAGAATAGGAACAGAAACATTTTAGAGAATTATTTAATTATTAACTTACATATATGGAGACATTTAAAATGATTTTCACACACAGGACTAGTCAAACCTGCAGAAGTCAGTGTAGCAAGGGAGAAATACAGTGAGATTAGATCACTTCTTCCAGGCTGAATTAGCCTCCAAATTCCTTCACCTGTAGCAAATATAATGCCCCTCCTACCCAAATCTATCCAGCCTTATACTTTTCACTCCTGGGAACAGCTGAGACAAGTGTCAAGGAGATCTCCATGTGTTCAACTTCCTCCCCAAGGAGGACTGGCAAAGTTTCCAACGTGGGACACGAGCTGTGCTTCACAGGGCAGGCAGAATTGTCATTATGGGATTATGGGATACACAAGGGAAAAATCTGCATCCAACTGCTGGAATCAGCACCTTGAAGAGACAGACACACAGACACCCCCCCTTTCAGACATCTCTGGAGCATTAACTCCATTTCACCAGCAAGGGCTACACTTGCATTGTCATCAGCTTGGGAAGTTCCTTCCAGGATCCCTGCATTGCTTTAAGAATACCATATCCATAACTGCTTGGAGAATAATTGGTTTTTTTTAATTGCCTATCTTTGGTGTTCATTTATAATACAAAAGGAAAGTGTGAGCATTCTGCTATGCAGCAAAATAACATCTGGCAAAACAAAAAATAAAAATGGACACAGACAACTACATTAAAAAAAGATTATTTGTAAAAATTATTCTCCAAGATATCAATATTTATACATTACATACAAAAATATAATAAATACAAACAGAGAAAGAAAGTGAAAAATCACAACAAGCTGCTACAGATAAACAAATCTGTTTATTTTTTTCCTTCAGAAGACATTGTTTACTCAGGCGAAACACTCTATTAGCAAATCATGCCAAAAAGAGAAGCCTAAATATTCCAGAGATTAATAACAGCTAAACTGTTGCTTCTGGTCTCCTGCCCAGTGAATGCTTTTCTAAAGGAACAACAATATTTCTATGCCAACCATCACTACACAGCATTGGACTCCACCTCTTCCTTTTTAAAAAGCAAATTACCCCCACACTATAAAAGAGACATTTACTGATTTTATTAAGTCTCAATCAGATGGACAAAGCTCACCCAAAAGGCAGCAAAATCACCAAGTCAAGCCAGGCAATTCCACATCAACAACAGCATTCAGCAGCACCATAAAGGAATTTATTACAGAAAAGAAAAAGGAATCTTGGCACACAGATACAGCTCTAGACAATTAAAATAGTAAGATAAGAACAGATGTGAAAAGCTCTTCAGAAAGATAGCTGTTCTCAATGAGTCTTTAATGGAAAATCAAATTCTTATTTAGTGCACCCAGAACACATCACTAAATACATTGTACATGAATTGACACTGTGCCTCAGGGGCAGCAGGTTACTGCTAAATAACAACAGGATTTCCACCCAGGGCAAGGGCCTCAAATTGCACATTAAGTATCAGGGCACAGAGACTTCATTCAAACTGGGGCCTCAACAGGGGAAGAAAGAAAATCCTCATTTTCCTAGAATGCTGAAATTGCATTGTTTGAAATCACATTGTTTGAAATCTGACTTTGATCAGAAGCTTTCCTAAAATTTTCTCACATGTAGATGTGCCATGCACTCTACAAGCAACTTGTATCACTCCACCATTTTTTTGCAGCATTCTTACAAAATTATAGCATACCAAACGTTTTGGGTTTTTTTTCCCAAACATGTAAATTGGGGGGGGAAATTATTTACATAAATTATACAAGCACTTTGCATACATGGAAAGATTTTTTTTTTAGCAAAGCAAGTTTCTGCAAACATCAGATTCCAACCCATTTCTTTACATCCAGGTAGCCAGGGAACCATGTAAATTTTTCTTTCTTTTCTGTTGTTTTATTACATGGTTTCTTTAATATGTGAGGCAAGCAAGTACAATTTCATTAAACTAGTGAAGAGAAAGGCAGAAGTACCAAATTGGTACAGTTAGAAGACTCAGATTACTAATTTATGACAGCCAATCTAATCTTTTAGTGGCAAAGTAAAGTACAGAAGATTTTATGACAGAACTTCTTCCGGATGCTTCATTAATCTACTTGCTCACGTATATCTAAACTGTGCTGTCAGCATCTGCCATGTCCCCAGGCAGATGAATATGGGAGCAGCCCTACCTTTGCATCCACACAAAAAATTCCACAGGGTTTGAGAGCGATCACTTGCAATGAAAACCTTCCTCATTAGCCATTTTTATCGAGCAGCCACCACTTTGCCTCATCACCAGCACTTCTGCCTGTCCACACCTTTGACTTCCCATCTTGGAGTTATAAGATAAACAACCTTTCTCTGCCTTCCAAGCTGTCACTCTGAAAGCCACCCATGGGCAAAAGCACAGCTACAGCAGGAAGTCATTAAATAAATTAGGTGCATGCCTCAACCCATCGTTTGAATTAATGTATATAATACATGGGCAGCAAATAATACAATAAACTGTTTAAGCACTCTTATCTTAATTTACATTTACTTGTCTAGTAATTTAAATTACTTTTTTTTTTTTTTTTGCAGCATCTGGCAGTAATCATTAACATTATATTTAATTTGTATATGCATTACAGCATCATCCAGAAACATGAGGTGCAGGAGCAGTATGCCAAACACAACACCTTGAAAAATTTCAACCTACTTTAACTGCACTGATTTTTTGGATGAAGTGTAGATCTCTGTTAGGAAACCACATGCAATTCACTTCAACCAACAGCTTCACACAAGAGGAACTTATTAGATGAAGGTAAAATATACAAAGAGTAACACAGAGTCTGAGAACACAGAAAATACTCCTTTGGGTTTTGCTTTTATCAATGTAGTTGATAGCAATTAAACCTCAGAAGCTGCATGCCTAAACAACATAGCAATTTATTTTGATTACAGAGTTTGTTTTTCTCATGTGTAACCTGCCAATTAACAGGCAAGACCAAAAAACCACATATCTCCTTGGTAACAAACTGAGCCCAGCTCGAGATCTGAAAAGCTCTTCATCCCCTCCTGTCCCTTGGCCAGGGATGGCAGCTGAAGGGGCCCTGGGTGCCACCACCCAAGAGCTTCCTCTGGAGAGAGGTGACGGTCTCCATGCCGATGAGTGGCACAGCCAGGCCTTCCCAGATGGGATTATCAGACACCTCTCACAGCCAGACCCACAAATATGCACCAGGATTTTGGTGTGGTTCCACTGCCCTAATTCCAGTGGGGTTTGGCACATCCCACGCCCCAGCCACTCCAAGGCTTGTCCAAAGGACAGTTCCCACTCTCTGGCTTTTCCCCGTGGATCTCTGGTGTTTGTGCTCCTGTGCAGTGAGTGATGGCTGATGAAAATCTCCCTAACTGCACGATGTGCAACTGGTTGGAAGGAACCTGTTATTGATGGCACAATACATTATAATGGAATTTTATATAGATCTTATGGATTTCTTCCCCCTTAACCTACGAGCATTATTTCAGAGAGAGGTTTAAGCAAGAGTCAGCCTGACTTTTGTTTTTATCTCTTGACTATGACAATATAATTAAGCTGTGAATGATATATCAAAGTGCCATACACAAAGATGAATTGACAGGAGTAATTTTTACTGCTCAGAAGCCTGTGGTTTCATATATCATAATATCCTGTAAAGCAAGCCCATGACATCTGCTTGACTGTAAAAGCAATAGCTTGGTACAATCCTCAATTCATCCTTCAAACAGGCATTTGTGCTCCCTGCTTATTACCACCACTACCTGCATTACTGCAGTTGGAACCTGCATCATTCATTATTTCCCTTATTTATTAACTGCTTACCACAAACAGAGAGGAGAATGTGCCATATTCCTGTATATAAATGCTCAACAGATGTTTTGCTATCGGTGGACTTGCCAGGACTGGGTTAATGGTTTGATACAATGATCATACAGTTTTTTAGTTAAATGATTCTATATCTGGCTGGGATCCAGACAGGTCTCCTCTTCCTTTTTT
>VYZP01000064.1:0-39785 GCA_013400635.1 Hypocryptadius cinnamomeus
TTTCCTCTTTGTGTGAGCCACAGCCTCTGTGTGCTTCCAGTAAAACAGAAGAACACTGATTTCTAATGGTCTGACATTTGTCTGGTTGAAAAGACACAGAAGGCAACTCTTAGGATCTGGTGGTGGATTTCATGTACATTGAATCAGTCTGTGTCATGATTTCAAGTGCTATTCACGGGAGTCATGCATAGAAGCTACTCATTTTAGATACAGACCACATTTTCCTAATGCATGTCAAGTTACACATGGTGCCATGGGTCATATATCATGATACTTTCCTCTTCTGCATCAATATGTATGACATCTTTGGTTTCAGTGCATCTTGCAAAGTGGTTCTTTTATAAAGCAGAAGTATAAAGCTGCAGCCTCTCCATGCATCACAGAAATTGACTGATTAGCAGAATCAGGTTATTATTCTACTTCCTTAAATGTTCTGTGTAACTCCATGTGTAGTGATCAGTCCACATCCAAAAGTTTACTAGCATGACCTACCACGTGTATTTAACTATTGTTTTTTTTGTCTGAGACCTTCATCATTTCATTTAAGAGTGCTCAGGCTGTTGGGCATAACACATTTAATAGGATCATCTGTTGTGCAATGTCTAAAACCCGAAGAGTTAATAGTCCACTGTAAATCAAAATGGAGTCCAAAGCCTGTGGATAAAGCAAGTACTTTTCATTGAATATGGGAAGAGAAAGAAGAAATCTTATGCTTTAATAAAATAGGTGTAGTCCCCACAATGCACCTCATGCTCAAGAATGAAAGCTCAGTGAGAGCCCTGCAGAGCCTGCTTCCATCACGGAACTAATCCAAACAAACTGCTGCCCACGAGAACTCATCTTGAGTTAGCTTGTCTAGTGTGAATGTCAGCACAGTAAGACTCAGAGCTGCACGGATTTGCACTGCAGAGCAGCTCAGTTTGTACCCTCATGTTGCAAACATGTGATGACAAATCTGCCTTAAAATTTTCCTCTCTCCCTCCCTGCTGCAGCTGATTCAATGGGTTGTGTGACTGGACTCTGAACTGTGTCTGACAGAACCTGTACTAGTGACAGCATCACCTTCTACAGGAGAGGCAGGGATGACTTCCTGGGTGCAGGAAACCTCTTCAGCCGGATCTTTTTGTGATGTAACCACTGCCTGCTAGGTCAATGAGGACAAGCCTGGGAACTCATAGATAGTTGCAAGATGAGCTGCTATACTGTGTGCTGTTGGGCTGTTCCTGTACCAGTCAGAAGACCATTCCAAGCACATCTGTATCTCTGCTTATCACTGGCCCCTCTGGACTGTACTCCCTCTCTTGCACTGTCTTTTGTGAAATCCCAGAATAAGTCATCTTGTGCTCATCTCTAGGGCTGACTACTTTTTACGAACCACAGCTCTTCAGAAGCTCCAGGAAATTCAGCAGCTGTGAGGCTTTTCCTCTGGGGCTGACAGCAGCAGGCAAACACACTGAGTCACATTTGATCAACTCCTGCTCTCTGCAGAGGCTGTCTAAATCAGTCAAATGAAATGAAGTGAGTGACTTTCTGTTTAGCTGGTGTACAGGAGAGCAGAATTATCCACATGCTGGGCTTAAAGGCACAATTCACAGCCAAAGGTCTTCCTACCTCATCAACAATTTTCTAGAAACCTGGCTGACAAAATCTTGTGCTCAGTGTTTCCTCCTTGTTTTCTTTTTCCCTCTATCCAGTTAACAACAATCTCAATGGGAGATTGCACCATTACAGGCTTGCATACCTGGAGTAGATGTTTATTTTTGGCATCATTCATTGAAAACTGTTCTGTGGTTGTCCTTTTTTTTCCCTCCATTGAAATACTAGGGGTTGTATTTATCCCTGCAAGGGGATATATTAAAATATTCACAGAAGTGAGTGTTTAAGGAAGAGAAAAGTTCACACTTTGTCTCTCTTACTGACTAGGTTTCCTTTCAGTATCTTAGCAGGGTCTTTGTCTTCAGTTCTGCTTTATTCTCTCTCCTAAGGACCTCAGGTAGGAGTTCACTCCAAGCTACTGGTGTTGACCAGGTCTGGATTCAAACTTTGGGTGTTTTGACTTGGATAACAAAATTAAATGCCTGCATGAGCAACTTCTGTGGTCTCATTGGCTACCCTGGCCTCAGATGACCCAGGCAGGATTTGCATATTATTAAACAGATAAACAGTGAAAGTTCAAATACTAAGGCACAGCATGACTTGTCAATGCACCTGCTTGTGCATGTACACTTAACACTCCTTAGACACCTTCACTGGCAGGAGGCTACTGAGCACTATTTCTTGGAAAAATTACAGGTCTAGTTCCATCTCTTCAATATCACAAAGAATTGTGTTCCCTCTTGTGATTAGATTTTATTCTTTTCTACTTTGAACAACTAAATGTTTTTAAAAGATAAAATTTCTCACACCAGTTAATGCCTAACATTATGTAGTTAATGCCTAACGTTATTTGTTTGCTTGAGAGAAGTAAAATGGTATCTTTCTTTGCTTTCTTTGCAACTTGCATTTGTAGAATATCCTATTTCAGGGGTGAGGCTGGCAACTGGAAGCAAATGTATTTGTAAAACAAACCCTAAAGTCTGCTGAATGTGTAACAGAATCATGGTAGCAACATAAGCTGTTTTATCACAGCATGTGAAAAAATTGTAATAACCTCCAGTTCTTCACAACAGAGTAGCAACAGTCTATTATGCATTTTAGAATAATTTCCCTTTTGAAGAAAAAGTAGATCTTCTTTCTCTTCATAATATAGAAAAATAATGGGACTAAAGATGAGACAGTTTTTCTAGACAGTCTCAGGACAGGGATCTACAAGGGAGGTGGTGGGTTTTTCTTGTATAGAATAGGTGTATCACTAGGTGTTTGGTTCCAAGAAAATTTGAAAATTCAGACTTGAAAGCTCTTGCAAATATGAAAGGCAGTAAAATCATAATTAGCTGCTTTCTGTTTTTCAGAAAGCAAACTCGCAGATTTCATACAGAATTGGTAAAAACACCCAACATCCTCCCCTGCAGAGCTACCTATGGAAGCTAGAAGAGATCAGCCAATTTACATTATTAGACAGGAATCAGAAAGAGAATGTATAATCATGCTCATGGGTATTTCTCTGTTTAAAGAGAAACAAAATAGTATATTCACCTCTTATACTTTAATTCTCAAAATAATTAGGAACATTTTTATATTAAAAATTACTACTTGAAATTTTTTCAGCCTGTAGGATGATGGGAAATTTAAAACTAAGAGTTCATAAAAGCCATTGATTGACAAGCTCTCTAAGCCTCTGATTTTAGTATGTAAAAAATTAGGTAATATCAGCAAACATCAGACTGTTTCACAAGCTTGCTTTTAAAAGCTGGAGTTCATAACTTTGGGGACAAATAATTGGTACTCTGAAGGGAAAAACAGTTCTTTTTGTCCACTCTGTAATTAAGGAGGAACAAGTAGACACATTTTCCCTGTGGAAGTTGTCACAGAAATTAGGTCAATAATTAGAGTTGTGGTTTTGGAACTTTATTTTCAAATATGTTGACTGTATTCTAACCCTGCTCATTAGGAGCACTTGAAGAAAATGTGACTCACCAGCTATATGGCCTTGCCTGAAGAGATGAGATTTCAGAGGTTTTCAATGGTTGATCTGCAGTTACTACTAAGGCATGACAAAAAAGATTTCCTGGAATTATGATCATATGAGGGGAGGGAAGAATAATCTTGGATTTGATTATAGTGACTCACCTTCCCTCTGGAACAGACATGAAAAAATCTCTTCTCATCAATACATCCTGCACCAGCTAAGACATGACTGCAAGGACTGCATGAGCAGACTTCTAAAATTACATTAAAAGCAAGATATGTCATTGACATTGTGTGATTTACACTAGCTGGCTAATGGTTTTTGGCCTTGAAATTACCACTATAATTCAGTGATGGTGTGCAAAAGAATTGAGTGAGTCAGCCTCTGTTCAAAGGAAAATGAAGGTCATTATCCTTCAAAGGACTTCAGATTTGAAACCTTCTTGGTTCAAAAGTCCTCTTAATCTAGGCAGTAGCACAGGGCCTATAGGAGCTCCTGGTTCTCTGTAGAGATAGAAGCCATGTAAGAGCTGGTGTCTTAAGACAAAAAGGGGAATTGCAGTCAGTGTTTTCAGTGCCTGTCTTCACCGGCAGCAGGAAGTAAAGAGTAGATAAAGATGCGCTATTTTCTGGTACACTTAACTTCTGACTAAGTAACTGGAGCCCAAAGTGGCATGTTCTTGCATGTATGTAGTTGCTATGGATGGAAAAGCTGCTGACACTTGCACCTCCTTGAAATCAATAACATGGCTCCCATTGCTTTCAGGGGAACGGAGGCCAAAGCTGCAAATCCTATTGGATAATTATGAACCAAACAAAGAGTTGCAGTACAGAGTAAAGCTCCACATGGCTGTGATTGAGAAAAGCACTCCATGGTCTTTGTTAGAGAAGTAAATCATGCAGCAGCAGGAGGCATTTTCAGCATTCTAAATGCTCCTCAGGAAAACTAAATTCAATTTTGACTGTGCAGGTTTTTATACCTGACGCCTTCATGAAATTTTTTCCACCTTTGAGGACTGTTTGTGATTGTTTCCTTCAAAAACAAAACCAGAAACAAACAAACAAAAAAACCCAACAAAAAATCAAACCCCAATTTTCTCTTATTTTAATATTTTCCAGTGTGCATTTGTTTCCACAGCTGATCACTGAAACCCCAAGGAGGCAACAGCTGTTGTGAATGAACAATCAGATTGCCCAACTAATTAATGGTATTAAATGGACTTGGGTGGTTTTTTGCCACTCCTTCTTGTGATGTCAGTGCTGATGAAACTGTTAATAAACTCTTAATGAGGAAAAATGTTACATAAATGTTGGGTAAAGCAGGTTTTCTTTTGTATTCAAAGCACAACACGTAGTTTAAATGTACCATGTATAAAATCAGAGCTTCATTTAACTCATCTCCACCTACCCACTCTGTGCTGAGATGAATATATCCTGCTTCTCATTTGATGTGTCCTGTTGTGTTAAATGTGCCACACTGATCTAAAAATGGCAGATTCTGTGGGTGCCCAGGGTTGTTATCAGAAGCAGACGCTGCACGCTTGCAAGACATGCCTCCACAGAGTGCCTCTACTTAGAAGAACAAGAAATGTGTAAAATGATCTCACTTCTCCTTTAAAAACAGGTTTCCAAACCATTTAATCCATTCCTTGCAAATAATCAACTGAAAATACAATTTCCCTGTTAAAATTGACAGTGTATTATTATATTTTCTGTAGCATTTCCTGGTTTATTCATAGTAAGATTATAATCAAGAAAGAATAGTGCAATCTCTAAGGATTTTTTTTAATCAGTTTGAAATCATTACTTTTAATAATTGCTAAACAGGATGACTTCTTAATATAAATTTTTGAAACACACTATTTTTTTCCAAGAGCTTTCCCAAAATTGTGTTTTAAGAATGTGATTTTTAAAGATAGAGTGTTATATTTTAGAATCACTAACCAAAAGTTAAAATCTTCAAAGTGGAATTTTTAAGGAATCATATATTTGTGGTAAACTCTCATTTTTTATAAAGTAGATATGTGTCAGCAGCTATCCTTCTGGTGTAAAATTCTGCTGTATTGTGTGTGATATTAACCAGCCTCAGAACACTGAGAATTATTTATCTCCTATTCACTGCCATGGGAAGAAGGCTATATAAAATTATGCTTATCATACCAGAGACCCAAAAGCCATGAATCAGTCTTCCTATCAAAAAAAAAAAAAAATTGCTTTAAAACACATAATGTTTCTGAAAATACTGAATATTAATTTATTTTTTTAGCCTTCTGTTTTCTGAGACTTTAGCACTTTCATTTTCCGTGTTTCGATCTGCAGCTCTGAGGATATGAGTAACTTTCAAAGGGGAAGTGGAGTTTCTTCACTGACCACATAAATGCAAGAGCTGGGCTTTTATGAAAGACAATTAAATATTATGAAACCAGGAGTGAACCAATCCAAATTGACATGGCTGAGACAACAGCCCTAGAGCATGAAAAGTACTGGGTGCTAATGAACAAGAGAGAAGGGAAGATAAATAATTCTGAATCCTGGCATTGCGTCCCAACAACCAAGTACCTGCATCCAGAGTTCAGCTTGTTCAAATTGTTCCTTTCCCTGGCAGGCACCAGACAAAGGTTTTCTTACATGCACTTGTCTGTATTGCTGGGCAGAGATTTAGTTTATTTACCTAAGGTGAAACTATTTCATGATTTCTACCCACTTACACATGTGCCCTCCTCACAACTTTAGTTTTTATTGGTGTTTTAAGATAGAAATTTGGTCCTTATGCACCTCTAAATCTGAGGTTACATTTTCTTTAAATGCTGTTGGCATTGCAATGTGCTGAGTATATGCAGAAACAAAGGTACACACGCTTCTGACCTACATTCAGGGGCCAGAGATGTGGATCAGAAAGAGAATGAGCTTTTCCTCTGTTTTGGCAGTGATATCCTAGCTGTTTTCATTGCAAATGTTGGAGCAGTGCCTCTGTGACTTCAGCAGGTAAGCTCTGCCAACCTATTAGCTGAGTTGTTTGGTGTGGACTTCGATTAACTTTGTACAAATTTAACTTTCTCCTGGAAAACCTAGCTGTTTGTTTTCTGTTGTTGCTACAGTTGTGGCCAATATATTGAGATCTACATTATAAAGATGAACAGATAACTTATTGTATTGATACAGATTTTTGTGTGGCATCAGCAAGCTGCATTCATGACTACTGACAGCTGAAGCAGCCAGATGTGTGTGTACGTGCACAGCTCTTCAACCACGTGGGCTTTTGCACAATAAATCCATTAGTGCTGATTGCCTCCCTTCCTCCAAAAGGCCCTGCTTTTTCACTCCATTTTGCTATCTCTATCTCTAAATCAGTAAATAGCTTTTAGTAAAATCCTAAAGGGCTGGACATTTGTGAATTATATAATTTAATGCATTAGTCACAAAATTGCAAACGAATTTGTTAAGGGTGACTCATTACTTTATTGCCTGCATCTTCTAGATGTAAAATGGACCTTTATCACTCGGGTTTTCTTTTCTGGCCTTCAACCTTCTTTATTTTTTTCTGAATGACAAATGCCTTGCCTGTTTTATGGCTAGGAATGCATACTGTATGAAAAAGACACCTGCTTTCCCTCTGAGAGAGAGACGGGGTCAGGAACCATATGTGGTACAGTCACTTGGTGGCAGAACATCCTTCACTCTTGAAGGCAAATTATAAGTACATTTATGGAGGTTTATCATCTTGGACTTGAAACGTAGCCTGCAACTTGAAAGTCAACATTCTTTCACAATTGGTGTGCTACTTTGGAGTCTGGCAACTGAAGGTAGTTAGAGAGAGAAGTGATTTCCCTGTGACCCCAGCTATTTGTTTCACACCAATGTTTATGAAAGTATTTGCACATTTCTCAGCACCCAAAGCTGTACATGGTGACGAAGATGTTACAACACCTCCCTGCCAGCAATAGGAGAGGGATTCCTTCCTCTCCATGCCCCTCCAACTGCCCAATCCCCTGCTCTCCATTTTGCTGTCTGCTGCTTTGCTGTGTGACTGGTCAGGGAGCTGGGCTAGCCCTGAGGACAGCCCTGAGGGCCCGAAGAGGAGGAAGGAAGAGAAGGCTGGGGCAAGGAAGAAGATTCCACCCCCTTTTGATGGTTCTAAGATCAGATAGTGCCACAGCCATAAGGCATGTAGATTCTCCCAAAATCTGACTTTTCCCCTCCCTGGGTGGTTAGTCCATGAGTCATTGCCACACAATACAGAAAAGCATTTTTTGAAGACTTGGGAAATGCATCTGGATGATCATGAGATATGAAAGCTTGTATTGGTTCCTCCCCAGGGAAGAAGTTGTCGCAGTTTTTTTCTCAAAACAGTCTCCCCAAATACATCCTTAGGCAAGACAGAATGCAGCTTCTTCATGAGGTGGGTCCTCAAGACAAGGTCCATGAGTCAAGCTCTTACTCATTTCCATTGACATGCCAAGGAGTCTTTTTTAAGGCACATACCTTCTAGGCAAAGAGTGCCATCAGAAATAATTGTAGTGATGCAGCTCTTCCTTCCAAACAAGCCAACATTTGTTAATTCACTGGACATAGTTGGCAGTGCCCTTTGATTACAGGGCTGAGTCAAAATTCAAATTATGTCTACAGGTGCAGGAGTACCCATGCAACAGACTTTGCTTTTCTCAGAAAATATCTTGCTGCTTTCCCTCTCTAGATGTCTCTTCTTATACATCTCTGCTTACTATGGTATGTTCCTTTAAAATTTGAATTACTGAAATCACTCCCCAGTTACTGGACCTTCTGTAATCTCCACCATGGTGGTTTTCTCCTTAGGAAAACAGCCCAGTCATCTCTTGACAGATCTCTTCATACCAGCCTGCCTGCCCTTGGTGCTGTTTGCCCACAATTTGCTTTCTACAGTGAAAGCTAGTGATCAGCTGTTTTCTGATCTCTTCCCTGTCCAGGAGTACACAGGAAGCTGGAGAAGCATAAATACAGATCATAAAAACGATACCCAAAGCCCCTCTTTCCTACTGAGGGTTTATGTAGGGGTACAAAAAGAATTGCCCCAGGAGTCTGGAAATCTTGCATAAAGCAATGAGTTGAGAATTTCTAGTTCACATCTGCAAATGGAACAACATTTCAGGAGTCTTCAACTCATCACCTGCATCTTTGAAGACCAGGACTTTTTATGGGCTTTGTAAAAAAGATGATTTTGTTAATGGTTAGCCAAGTCAGTAACAAGACTGGGAAAACTGTTAATGATATATTTACCCAAAAGTGCAGCTAGAGCAATTTGCAAAATGAAGTATGATATCCATGTGAATACACAGACATATCCCAGGGAAAAATGGGCAGAGTGTCATGAGTGGAGTGCAAGCTTCCTAACTCACAGGGCAAATAATACAATCAGGGAAGTATCACTTGGAATTATTCTTTCCAAAACCCAGCATTATATAGGGGTAAAATTCACTCCAGCTCTGGTGAACTTCATTTCATTTTTGCCTGCACACACTTGGGATCAGAGCAATAAGTTGTGCCAAAGAGTCTTTGACCCAGGAACATCCAGGTTTCTGCATGTTGCTGTGCTGATTGGACACTTTTGTCATGCAAACACTAAATTATCTGGAGTACAGGCAAAAAAGTGAACTGTTTTGCACTGGGATGTGACCCTATGGTGCTCAGTCATCCCCTCCATTTCAGCCCCACCTCTGAAGAAAATGGCTTCTTTGCTTATGGATGCTGCCTGAAGTGCCAGTGGCTGCATATTAACGCCTCCTTTGTTCCCTGCCTTTGCATGAGATCAGCTCCTCAGGCACAATCCCACTCCCTGTGCCCCTTTTGTGCTGGCCCTGCCTCAGCCTGTGCATTGCAGCAGTTTCTGCTCATCAGCAGGGCATGGTTTTGAGAGGCCTCTGGACCACCATGGGCATCCTCCTCTGCAGGCTGGGGAAAGGCTGCCACTCTCTCCCACCTTTCACTGCCTCTCTGGGGCCTCACTGACAGCAGCAGCTGCTGGTCTGCTCAAAGGGAGCTTTCACATCTGTCTGTAACCATGGTGAGCAGTGACTGGGGCCCAGCATCCTGGAGTTCAGGAGCTAGAGATGCAAGTGCATGTGTAACGTTTCTCTTCTGTGGCACCTTCTCCTTTTCCTGAGAATATCTGCATGTTTTCCTCATACTATAGCCCTGGAGCTCAGATTTATGGAAAGTAGTTTCCCTTTGCATTTTTAAATACTTTTAGAGGATGTTTTTTATTTCCAAGGGAGAAACAGTCGGCTTCAAAGAATATGTTTAAGACAACATCACTTCTGTGATCATCCTTCATGCACTGGATGTACATAAATATCTTCAGTCAGAAAAAAATGCACAGAAGATTATTAATACAATGCAAATCTTATTAAAATATGATCTGTCCCTTCGTTTTGTATTACCAACTGTGTGTTTGCTGAGTACTTTCTCTTTGCATTAAGAGGCTCAGTATTGCTGCTTGGCTTTCTGCCACTTTTCATTGCTTAACTCCTTTTGATATTTAGCAACTCTTCTGTTTATTAGGTTTGTATTGGTTTGGTAAGGCATCTCCACTGAGCACTGTTAAATCTCTCTCTCTCTCAGCACTCCTCATACTTAGTGACTGCTTTCTCCTCTCCCTGCAACTCCATTTAGTGAACTGCCAAGCTTCTCAACCCGAAGTGCTGCACACAGTCAGTGCCACAGCCTGCAGCAGTGCAGGGGAGAGGAGTGTCCTAGACACAGGCTGACCCCACAGCCACTGCTCTTGTATAGGAGTCCAGATCCCACGGTGGCTCCTACACAAGTAAATGGCAAGCCTGGACACTGGAGGCTTTGCACATCCCTGGGGATCTGCAGGCAGGATGTGGGTAAGCCCTAACCTGAGACACTTTTGAAGAGAAGCAACATAAAAGCACCAACCTCTGTGTAATAATTCTGTATAATGAAGTTAGAAAGTTACTGGGTATCAGAGTGACTAAAGGTGGAGGGGAGTGGGTTCTGCTGAGGCCTGGAGAATTATTTTTGCTGCCTCTTGTGCTCTGTTTGGGCTTTTAAACTGAATTTACTTGGTCTGTCATGTACACAGCTGCTATGGAAGCACATAGATGTAAATATTTACTAAGATAGATACACCAGCTTTAATAAATGTCTCTCTTCTCAATGAAACCTGTCCATCTGGTATAAAGTAGTACAGATATTAAAAGTAGAGATTTCTCCTTTTGTGTGTCACGGTAGATGTCAACAAACTCGACTCTATTGCCATGACACTGTTATCTATACCATAAGTGGTCTCCAGGCTCACACACTGCTTGCACTGTGAAGATGGAGGAGAGGAGGGTTTTCCTCAGGACAGCTAAACTTAAAAATGGGAATTCAATCCTTAAGCATGACAGAGACGACCTTGGATTTTTTCAGGAATGCTTCTAGAGTGCCTGGGATCTCCATTTATCTGCCACAGAGGAACAGTGGGCTGCAGGAGTCACTGCCACAGCCATGTCTACTGAGTGTGTAGCTGTCACATGAGCAAAGCTCCCACAGCCCAGGGGCTCTGCAGCTCCTCACTCCCCTTGGTCTCTACAAAGTGACAGACCTGCTCTGCCCGTGTTGAAATCTCTCAGCCTCCATGGAAACTACCTGAAGTGGAAAGTTCTAAACACTTTCCAGGAGCTACCTGACACTCTGCAAACTGAAGCTGTAGCAGTTTGTCATTTATTTATCTTTCATTTGCATGTTGGCCATCTTGCTGAATGGTGCATGCTGCATACTTACACTAAGGAAAGGCTTCCCTGGATCACTCCAGGGTTAAGGTGTGGTGATGACACTCAGCCTATGTGAAGGTGCACACCTGTGTGGTGAATATACGGTCTGCAAAGCCCAAACTACTTTCTCTCCCTCTCTTTCTCTCTCTCTCTCTCTCTCTCTCTCTCTCTCTCTCCCTCCCTCTCTCTCCCTCCCTCTCTCTCTCTTCCCACCCCCCTTCCCTCTCTCCCTCTGTTTCTGAAAGGCTGTCAAATGCTTCTTCTCTGCTGCACACTGCCAAATAAAGGTGCTTGTGAAGTGACAAGCTTGAATTTACAACAAAATCTGACAAATGGAGGAAGGAGGCAAAAATAGCAAGAAAACCTAACTAGCTGCATGCTGTAATTCGTCACAGGTATTCTTATGTTCCCTTCAGACCACTGAACCCTTTTAAAAGAATAGAGGTATAGCTTATGACATCTGATGCTAGCAACAAACTGGAAAGTTTGGAAACTGAATCTCAGGACCTGTGCCTACTGAAGTCTGACTAATGTTTTGTGTCTTTGTTACATTGACTGGATCTCTGGTTCAAATTACAGCTCAGAAACTGAGACCATAAAGAGATAAAAGAGAAGTTTATCTGTATCAGACATAACCTTTGCATCCCTTGTGCCTAGTCTCTCTCTGCCTGAATTGGCATACCTTGACAGGATGTGAGTGAAAAAGGAAATAAAATATTTTCAGATATTTTGTCTGTACAAGAACCATCCTTGCTCAACTTACTCTACTTTTGTTCTTCTTTTATTTTCTACCAGCATTTGCAAAAGGTGTTTCATTTTGCTGATATTTCTGGGAGATTTTTTTTAACAGACCAGTTTTAGATAAACTCACTGCATAGCAGAAATAATGCATATGATTTAATGAATGAGTCACATGCAACAAATAATGAATTATGGATAGTAGAAGTCAAAAGAGAAGTCACAAGCCTAATGCAGCATTTAAATCCTGTTCGCAACATCAAATGAATATGCTTAGATTCAGTTCTTTGCATATTTGCCAACAAACTGGCAACCTTTCTGGTTTCCATGACCCAGAAAGGAATGTCACTGATTTCCCTTTGCTAGTTCTTGCTTTCCATACCTTGCTTTCCAATCTATTAAAATATAATTAAAAAAAATAAAATTAGAAAAATAAAGAAAAAATAGGAAAACACAAGAAACATAGAATTGATAATTGTCCTTTAGGTGAGACTTTAAAAAGGGCAGCCATTGGCCAATGCACAGACAGCAGCACAGCTGCCAGGAATTGCCAGCATGGCTGAAAGACTGAACCCAGAGAGGAAGGAGCAGGTGCCTGTGAGAGACAAACTGCTGCAGCCCCTCTGCCCCCATCTCTGCAGCCCCTGTACCTGAATGAGGCACATTAAAGGCCCTGCTTATGCTGCGTTTGTCTTGTCGTTAAATATACAGTTTTACTTTCCAAAGTCCTCATTTTGGCATTTCTCACAAGTGTTCTGATCACACATATCAAATTCATACGTGGGCATGGGCAGAAGAAACACAAAGCACATTTTTGGTTGGTTACAGCAGAGTCTGAGACTTGGAATAAAAGTGTCACTGCAAAATTTGTTATACCCCTACTTTGTGACCAAGATTTAATCTTTTATGTATCAAGCAGTCAGCCAAAATAGTTGCTTGCTTTTGCACCTTCTGGCACAGACATTGGTATGCTCTTGATCTAACACAATCTTTCTCTTCAGGATCGCACAGCTCAACATCTGCTCTGCACATACCAGCCCATCTCTCTGACCCCACAGGCAGAGCTGGCTGATGCAGGGAGTGCATTTAAAGAAAAAGCAGGGAGGAAAAGCTGGCTGGCATTGCTCCTGGACTGTACTGTGTCTCTGAGTACCTCCTCTGCAGATTGGCTATCAAGGCCAACCTCCTGCCATCCCTTTTTCCCAGTTCCTTCACTTCCCGCCAGTTTCACTGCCTGTTCTTTCTCTTTGTCCGTGGTTTACCTCCTTCAGCTTTGGTTCCCTCGTCTCCCCCAGATAAAATTGTGATGGTCTGTTTTCTCCTCTCTTGTTCTACTTTTTACTAGTGGACACACCTGCAGCGCAAGCCCCTTGCAGCAAAGACTACCTTACTGTGAATTTGTTCAGTGTCCACCACACAAACATCCCAATGCAACCTGAGCCCATTTGGTGTTGCTTAGCCGGCCCAACCACTGTATGAGGAGAGTCCTTCCCTCTGTCCTGGGGATGTAACAATGTGATTTTGGCCCTACTCTCTCTGAAGGCCCAGCTGAAGTCACATCTCATATGGGAGCTGCCTGATGGTGAGCATCGTCTTCAAGGAGTAATTAATTCTATGACAAACTCCCTGAAGTCTTCACCTCTCTCTTTTACCCCCTCACTCTTCTGCAGCTCCATGGCTTTTTCACCCTGCAGTTCCCACAGCCAGTGGAGGCAAGGTACTGTGTATTTTCTCATCCATGAGTTTACAGGCTTGGTGGAAGCCTCAGGTATAATTTCCTCACACTCCTAGGACTGTGGTGCTGAAGTGACACAGGCGGGGCAGGGAAGAGACAAGTGAGCAGAGCTGTCCCAGGCTGGTGGCCTCTTTCTGCTCTGGCTTGTGAGGTTATTGCCTGCTGCCTCCTCCCCTGCCTCAGGTGAGGGAGCTGCCTGCCTCCTCCAGCAGCCCCAGCCGGCCCAGCTTGCCAGGGCAGCACTGGCAGACAGGGGCTGGCAGCGCCTTCCCCACTCCTGTGAGCTGCAGGGCCACCGCTGCCTCTCTCCACCCAGCACCACGTGCTAGTGTGGGCTGCTGCTCATTGTCTGCAGGCTTCTGGGCAAGGCATGGCCTCCAGTGAGGCTTCCCAGGCTTGCTTGGGAGCCTGACATCAGCCGGTGCCGAGGAGATTTGGAGGCTGCCCCAGGGCTGAAGAGGCACCTGGCCACATTGTAGGGAGCTGAGCAGGGTCTCACCACTCAAGCTCCAGAAGACAAAACAGAGCACTTGAAATGCCCATGTGCTCCATGTCCATTAAGTCAACCTAGATAATGTTTTCCTGCTAATACTCTGTTAATGTGTTGGGATTTGGGGAGGTCTTATGGCAAAGAAGGATGCTGGGAATGGGTCTGTGAGAAATGGTCCCAGAGAGCTGATGCTCATGTAGAAAAGGCAGAGGGATGTCTCCTTCCCACAGGCCCTTTACAAAGCACCTTCTGCAACTCCTTTGCAGGGACCTTGCTCCAGCTTGCCATCCTACCCCTGCAAGCAGCTGCCTGCCCTTGCAGTTACCCAGGAATCGCTGTCACTTCTCCCCCCTCACTGTGGGAGACAGGAGTTTTGAAAGGCTTCTGGATTCTCTGTTTGCAGAAGCAGCTCCTCCTACCCTCTGCTTCAGTCTAG
This sequence comes from Hypocryptadius cinnamomeus, assembly GCA_013400635.1. Classification (NCBI taxonomy): domain Eukaryota; kingdom Metazoa; phylum Chordata; class Aves; order Passeriformes; family Zosteropidae; genus Hypocryptadius; species Hypocryptadius cinnamomeus. Next base: position 14,718 of record VYZP01000064.1, read on the forward strand.
CCAGCAATCAGAGGTTGCCATAGGAAGTAATGTGGGCACTTCTGCCACGTGGTTGATCTTTGTGATTCTGTGCCTTTGCAAGGCCGAGTTTCATCTCTGAGCTGCCTATGGAAGCTGCTTTAAGCCTTGGCTCAGAGCAGGCAGCAGCCCTTGAAGGTGCCTGCTGACAGAAAGGCCATGGAGAAGTGAGTCTGGCTACTATTTATAAGGACAGACATTATTGTCAATGAACCACACTTTGAGTGCAGCATTTGCTCCCACTCACGACATGATGTCGCTCAGCCTGTGGCCTTTATTCTGTAGCGTAGGAAAATTAATACTTTTGATCAGTAGTAGTTAGCTGATCCATTCCTATTTGGAGGCAAATTTCATTCTGGAAAATGAGTGTGTCGTTAGCTGACAGAAAGGAAACAAAGGCAAAACTTTTCTCTGCTACACAGAATGTTTTGTTGTTGAAAATGATGCAATTATAATGAGCCCAATTCATTAGTTCTCTTTTAAAAGTCACACACCTTTGTGAAGATATTGAGAGATAACAATCTGCATTTTAATTCCATTTCTAAGTGACTTGGTTTGACCTGTTTTGCTAGAAATAGTAATCCTGCTCATGAATGCCATCTGCCCATTCAGACTGCCCGTGTACCAAATAATATCTTAAAGGCTGGAGCTTATGGCTTTAACTATCACATGATACACAGTCCCATGCCTCTTAATCAGAGCATCAAGTGATTTATTCAAAGTGCTTTTTTATTTCCTGCCACGGCCTGCCCTCTCAGAAGTTTCCAACAGCTTGAGGCAGCCAGAATTCATTCTTAGGGCTGTCTGCTTTCTGACCAGCAGTGCTGTTTATAAGCAGCAGCCTGTTCTGCTTTATCTTGCTGTATTTGTTTCTCTCCCAGTAAACTCCTTGTGAAGTGAAAGGCCCATGGTAGTGGGGGTGGAACAAGATGATCTTTAAGGTCCATTCCAGTCCAAGCTGTTCTGTGATTCTACAATTCCCACACTGTCAGACAAAGCACATAATTCTGCAATGAGTGCAGTAAGATCTTCTCTGTCTCCAAAACCCGTTTTAAGAAAGAAGATCATTTATTTGTACCCCACCTGTCCCAATGGGACCCTGAACCAAGGCCAAACTTCAGGCAGTACTGCACTGTAAGTGTAACAGATTGCCAAGATTGCATGAGTAACACTACATGATGCTTCTGTTTCACATTGCTACAGAAAATCTCAGTCTGTAATGTATTTGGCAAGTGGGTTTTTTGTGTTTATGTTGCCATGACCTGAAAACAGCATCTCATAGGTGAGCCATGGGTCAGTCACTACAGCACTGAATGCTTACTCCAAGCTTGCTTTTAAGACAAGCAGCCACACTGATTTAGACACAGGCAGAGCATTCATTTAGTCAGGTTTTCTGCTGGAAATGTAACTAGCCCTAGTTATACAAAATTTGATCTAAGCACCAGACTTTTAAATCCAGCATTTTTGGGTTTTTTTCTTAAAAGTTCTTACAATCCTGTAAGCTAAGGAAGCACATCGCTCACTCTTTCCTAGGGCAAACAGAGACCAAAACTACTGAGAAAAATTTTGAAAAGCTTAACGTTGATCTCCTGACTTGTAGCCTTTGATTATAATCACAAGACCATCCTTTCTTCTGTTTAAGTAATAAAAAGCAACAACAAAATCAGTCTGAAATGAGACAAAAACATCTTTCTTTTGTTGGAAAGTGTTTAAATATTAAGGATATGTGTTGCTGATTGTTATTATTTTAGGTCACAGAGAAATTAAGGAAGGGAACTTTCTTAGCACCTTCTTTTAAAATGGCTATCTCCCTGAATGTAGGCATGATCATCAGCATGATTTGATCCTGGCCATTTTATTGCAATGACAGCCTCTACCTGTGACTGAGTTGCACTGTGTTTCTCCTACAGCTGTACAAGCAGATCGTAGGAGCTGTTACACTGTACACAGGCTCAGGAGGGAAGCTGTGGTGAGAGCACTGGAGCACAGAGCCAAAGGTACCATTCCCAGCCCTTCTTGACTCTTAAACTACATTCTGCATTTTTGTGTTTTAGGTGGAACATTACACTGGAGCTGAAGAAGCAGAACCCCCTGGGATGAGTCATTTGTATATCCTGTGATTGTGGTTTTGCTTACCATCCTTCCAAGATAAAGATTAAAATCCTTTGAAGGATGACTAAAAATTGTTCTATGTTGCTGCTAAAAAAGCATCAGCTGTCTACATTAGTGTTATCTTCTAATTTTTGTAATCTTTCTCATTCATCTCTTAGAGATTTTGTGTTAACAGGAACAGACATCTAGCTTTCTTAAAGGGCCTAGCATTTCTATGGCTGGCTGGGACTCAGCAGCATTAGTGCTACTGAGGTGACACTTCTGCTGACATCCAAAGTATTAGAACAGGATTTCCTGAGCATGTTCAGTACAAGTAGGATGTGTTAAAGCAGCTGGTATGTAGAGTGCATGCCACAGGGGAGAGCCTGTGGTCTCCAGCATCACCTTGTTAAAAATATGTATTCAAGAGCTGACCTGATAAAGTATCACCAGTGTAAGAAAAACTGATCTCACTTGTGCACTGTACAGAGATCATTCCAGAAGCAAGGGTCCTTCTTCTGTCTCCATGGTGTCCGTATGAGTTCTGTCTACAGTCATGGTGACTTGGACACCAGTCCCAGGCCCCTGAAGCAGTAGCTTTTTCTAAGTTTTCAAACAGGGACCCTGCTGTACAGTGGGAGAGGATGGCATCTATAGTCTGCTGGGCTACTCCACTCAGTCTCCTACTGCCAACACTAGTTTAAAGTTCTTTTTCTAGCAGACAGATGAAGGTGATGATTAGCTTTCATTTCCTACTGGTCATGAATAGCTGAGAGATGCCTGAGTTGATTTCAGGACATGATAGGACTGTGCAGGAAGAACCAAAGCCTCAAAGACCACTCCTAAAATTCATGACATTGTCATCAGACACCTTCTAGCAGCAGCCTGCTGCAATGGCTCCATGCTGCACCTGAAACAATTCTTTCTGACCTCTTTTAGATACAGACTCTGACAAAAAAAACCTGATGTTCTTGGGTCTCAAAGAAGACTAGCAACTGTAGAGTGGGAAATGAGCCTATCTGAGTCTTCATCAGGAATTTGGCACCACTGTACCTCAGCTCTGCCAGTTTGGAAAGGATCACAGTGGTGGCCATCCAGAAACTTCTAGTTTATTCTAGGCAGTGTCACCCAGACAGTGGCTGGTGGCTGGGAGACCTGCAGTGGGCATTGCTGCAGTGTTTGGAAGCAGAGGTGAATGTACAGCAGCACTCCTGGAAATGCTGATAGATGAGGTCCCCAAGAAACCTCAACAGGAACTTAGTCTGATCCTCTTCCCCAGCAAGTCCTGAAGAACCACAACCTAAAGCAGATGTTAGAGAGCTGTTGTGGGTAGGACTGGGGCATGAATATCACATGAGGGGACACACTGCTTACAATTATGGTCCAAATAATCTTTTTCCACTGAACTACACTGGAGCTATTGTTGCTGTCTTGCTGAGCATCTGACTGAACATCTACAGCAAACATTGGCGAGAATTGCTTTTGACCACTTGTGTAACCACATGTAATATTACTTGTGATTTTTATTAACTCTCTTATCAGGATGAAAGTTAGTAGAAATTGCTGAAGAAAATGCTTGAACAAATTACTGTAACCAATAACTGACATCTGATACCAAGTTTTCCTCAGTTTCCTCAGGAAAGGAGCTGGAATGCATGAGTTAAGTAAAAGTTATTTGGAGATATAATCACAAATAGTGCAATGCTGCAGTCAAGAAACCAGTACAGAGAAGATCTAGTAGCTGATCAGGTAATGTTAGTTTTATAACGTACTTGCAATGAGTATCTTTTAAAGGCAAATCTTAACCGATTAATTTTATTTTTCAGCCAAAACATACATGTAGAAACAGTACAGTTTGTGAGTGTAATTAATATACTTGTGGGAAAACCAAGAGTTTTCTGTAATAGGCAGAGCCAACCAAATACCTAGTGCAGTAAAAATGGACATGTTATGTGGTATTTTACACCTCAATAATGTTTTGATATTTAGTCACAACTTCATTCAAAATGAATATTATGTACTTTGTTTTCTCTTCATTACTAGTATAAAATGCTTCAAAAGAAAATCCCAAATACCCTGGACTGTGAAGTATGCACAGTGCTAAGCTCAGCTAACAAGAACACCCTGCAACTAAAAAAAGAAAGAACAGTTTTCCGTGCATCAGGAACAACAAAAGAAGCGGGAGCTATGATCATTATATTAAGCTGTGCAGCCAGTTGCCAAGTGCTAATCAATAGACACAGATTTAGAAACAAACGTAAGTCCTTTCCAGTAACAGAAGTAAGCAGAGGGCTTGGAAATAGCATAGCAACAGACCTGCTGTGCCTGGAGGAAGCCATTTCCATCACTCAGGCTCCACTGCCGTCAGCGGTGACACACGCCAGCCCTAGAAATGGTACTGCTTCAGCACTGAGTGCATGCAGCACTGAGGCTTTTCTCCTCCCAAATTACACACACTTGCCTTCTTGGCTGAGCAGAAATGTCTGTTTAAAATTGTACTCACAGTAAGATTTATGTCCTACCTGGAGCCAGCAAGTGACAAATTGACTTTGTACAAGATGCATAAAGACTTGCAAGCCTGATGCTCTCACTCTCAGCCAGAAGAGCATTTCCAGACTTTCAAGTCTGGACCTTCATCAAGTGCTTGTGCTTGTCTTCCAGTGTGGTGGGCACACGCTCAGGGTGAGCAGGATTTCAACTCTACCCTGGCTTTGGGCCTCTGCACTCCTGCTCAGAGTGTGCCTGCTCTGCCCACAACAGCCACCCACCCGAGAAGAGACCCCTCAGCTGCATTGGCCCTGGTGCCTCCCAGCAGCCTAAGTTCCACAGGCTAATGATAGCTCAAGAAAGAATAAAACAGGCTTGCACAAGTTTCTGACAGACCTGAGCCTTGCTTGGACAGCACCTGACACACACAGCTCTAGATTACCCTCACAGCCCACTTCGTCTTCATGAATCTGAGTTTTCTTTGGTTCAGATCCATCCCTTAGTGAGTCCAGAGGAGTTCTTTTCCTTCTTCAGTTTAAGGCCTTGTTTTCTTTTACCTTCAGTGGTGAGGCGGGGAGAGGGGCATTTTCAGGGTTCAGTTCACCCCACACGTGCATATCTGCTGGATGGACTGTGCTGCCTTCTGGAGGTTACTATCTCTCCCCACTTACCATATAAGAATTTTTATTTCAGCTGCATGTCTAGTTTGTTGTAGGGAGAAGTTAGGTAAGACAAAGATCCATTTATCTACTGCAGATGTCTGATTTCCAAGCAAAACTCTAAATGCCATCAAAATATTTAGAAATGTCCAGATAGATGTGCAAACAGATTTCCTGGTCACCTAAAGGTACTGCAGGACCAATGCAGGAATTGCTTTAGGTCTCTGTGTCAGACAGAAAATTTTGCTACAGTATTTCATAGCGTCCTGTGCTGCATTTTGTCTCCTTGAAATTCAGAAGAAGCTTCCTCTTGGTATAAGAAAAGAAAGGACTTTTGCATCTGGAAAATTTCCAAAAGCTTAGCAAAGCTGAGAAGTCAAATTAAATAGTGATTACATGTTTTCAACAACATTGCACTGGCAGCGACCTGTGTCTTTTTCCTTCATACCAGCTGCTCCTTGTACAGAGATTGCCTGAGTTACCCCTCAGACAACTATAATTTTGTAGTAAATCCTCTGCAGTTGAGGTGGTGTATGTGTGGTGACTATAAATACAGACTCAAGCATGACAGAACTGCACTTAGCCAGGATCTGTACTGTCCGAGTGTGTGGTGAACTTTGCCTTCATGGTGAGGCTTAAGAGGTGCTCATGCAGACTGAAATCAAAAGGGATGGCACCATCCTTCTTCTTGCAAGTGCAAGTCCCCCTCCTGCCTTGTGTTGGCAAAGTACTCGTGACTGTGCCATCAAAGAGATCAACAAGCTGATCCAGTGGAAAACTTGCCCTAGAAAACCAGCAGATTGTTTTTCAGCTGGGTCAGTGGGCTGATCCAGCTGACTGCAAGATCAGACAATCATGAGCATTCCTGTTCCAGCACCTGGGCTTCATGAAACTGTGCCCTGAGACGTAGCTGTGGCTATGCAGAAAGTAAAAAAACCTAATATGCCCAGCAAATACTTGAGGCAAATCCCAAATCCATATTATACAGGAGAAGCAATAAAGGTAATTCAGTGAATTAAGGCTAATAGGTAGATCAGTATGGTCATATGTGTAGGAAAGCTCAAAGAAGCAGTCTCATAAATTCTTCATAAAACACACGAATATTACACTGACAGTTTCAGAGAGATGCATCAAGATTTAGTGACTTGAGTGTTTTTGAAACCTTACCACACTCACAGTGCTAAGGCAGATCACTGTCTTAAAGAGTTTGTGGCTCTGGATCTCTTCACATTTTGCTGAAATCTGCTCACCAGTATTAGCCCTAAGAGAGTTGATGCCTATGCAGTTGGGATCATACACATTTAAATCAAATAATTTGGTATTTTAGAACAAATATAACTTCTTTAGTGTAACTAGAATAAGGGGATCCTGGCCTTGCTGTCCTTGCAGTTGGAAATTCAAAAGGAGACATCTAAAACTGTAGACTCTGAAAGGTATATGTAGACTTTGAATTGCATGGTTTGAGCACCCTTTTCCTTTTTTTATTTTTTTATTTTTTGTTATTGTTGTTCTTGGAGGAATGACATCAGCTGGAGACCAGAAACAATTTTTTGCAGATCAGATCAGATTACTTATTGAGCAGATTGCTTATTTGGCAGAACAGGACAGAGTTTTGAGTTTTTCACTCAGCAGTCTCAGCTCATGAATGTGGCCTTAAGGCCACACTGTTCCCCCTTTATATGCCTATATACAATACTCAAGCAAACACAATGGGATGACACTTTGGAAAGCTTTTAGACTCTTGCACCACTTAGCACAGTCTTTTTAGCTGTCTGCACTGTTTACTCATCCTCCTGCACCACTGACAGTAAAAGCCTGCAGGAATCCTTTTTCTTTCCTTCCTTTCCTATATGCTTTTTTTTTCTCCAGCAGCACTGCAGACACAGCAGCAGAACCAACTCAAAGAAAAACAAACCAAAGCGACTTTTGAATTCCAAGCCTCTGCAGGACAGGCTGCTTGTGTGAAGCTGAAAAGGAGCCAGAGCATACCAGCAAGGAAGCTGTGATTTCATCCAGCAGTCTGACAGAAAATCCAGGGTTCCACTGCAGCAGTCTGTGCAGATGCAGCAACCTCCCTCTGGCTGGGTCCATGTCAAACGCTAACAGAGGAGTGCCCAGGAGGTGGATGCCCATGTAATTCTGTGTTGCTATCCCTTTGCTTTTTAGTAGCAAGTGTCTGAGGAAACCAGGTATGCTCTACAAGTTTTTAAACAGTTTTTATTCCTTATGGTGATGTCTAATTTCTAAGGGAAAGGGAAGCTGCAAGGAAATGGGGAAGATGGTTGAGAGGAAGAAAGCTCCCCAAGGAGGGTCATTCTTCTTGCTATGGAGTGGTGGTAGTGGTATGTGAGGGTGTGCAGGAAAATCAACCTGAGTGGAGGTGGCTGGGGCATTTGCCTGGGGTGCAGGTTAGCAGGGAAGTCTCTGGTGAGGTCTGGCGTGAGGGCTCAGGGAGGATTAGCACCTGAGTCACACATTTTGGTGCTTGCCTGGGGACTGATATTTGTGGTTTGGCATCTGTGCATCAGCTTGTGTGCTAGGTCAGCAGGCAGGGGAGAAACACTGATCAAATAGGGCACAAAGTTTAGGATGGTGTGTGCTGGGTCAGGGAAACGCTAAAGATTGTATCAAACCCATTTGCACCTGTGTGACTCTGGAATGACTCTGACAGCAGTAGAGTAATACTGACAAAACTGTGAACAGGATTTTGCCTTATAGTGTGAAAACGAGAAGATTTGGCAGAGGGCCTGGATGGGTGCTGGGAGGTGTCTCTGAATGTATGTGTCTCTGAAAAGGTCTGTGCCGATTGCTGGAGAGATGTCTGAAGCCCCACAAGCATGCGTCACCCTTCCCTTCACAGGAAACAAAGAGCCTGCTGCACTTCAGACAGCCTACTCACTGAATTATTCAATGCAATTAAATAACTACAGAGCTCCAATGAGTTGCATAAAACTGCAAAACCAGCTCACTCCTTTGACTTGAATCAATAGTATTGTCTCTTTCTGATCGGTACATTATAGTAGTAAATCTGTGGCTCGAGGCAATGCTTAACACACTTGGAGAAAGAACTGAAACACAGTAAGAGGAGTGTGGAGGTGAAGTGACAGAACACTGTAAGAGAGGTTCTTGCTGAGGAACAGTCTCCTGCTCCTTGTGAGAAAGTGACAGTGTCTAAAATAGAGCATGTTTTTTTGCCCTGTTGTATCTTCAGAGCTAGTGCCCAAAAAATGCTAATCTGGAGACAAACAAGCAGAAAAGCACAATGGCTGAGTGTTGTTACGGAGACTACTTCATGTGCTGGGTTTATTCCAAAACAGGCAATGCAAACCCTGCATACCATCCATGCTGGCTCTCTTGCACCCTTTCAGTTGCCAGGATCATCATTCTTCTTGTCAGATTCTCCCACTGTGCCAGAGCTGAAGCTGTGTCGTGGTTTTAAGTCCAGCTGGAGATGAAACACCACGCAGCCTCTCTTTTAACACCCAAAGGAATGGGGAGAATGCAAATAAAACTTTTCTCTTGAGATAGGAACATTTTAATAATTGAAAATAAATTAAAAAAAAAAAAAAGAAAAATCCAAAGTGATGCACAATGTAATTGCTTACCATCTGCTGACCGATGCCAGACCCCCCTTCCTTAACCCAGGTCAGCTATCCTTCCAGGTAACTCCCCCAGTTTTTATACTGCACATGGCATTCTATGGTGTGGAATATCCATCTGGTCAGCTTGGATCACCTGTCTCAGCTGTGCTCCCTCCCAGTTTCTTTTGCTTACCTCCTCACTGACAGAGCAAGACAGAATGGTAAAAAAAAAAGTCCTTGACTAAGGATAAAATACTTAGAAAAAACCAAAACATCAGTGTGTTATCAACACCATTCTCATTACAAATCCAAAACACAGCACTGTAATAGCTACTGAGAAGAAATTAACTCTACCTTAACTGAAACCAGGACAATATCCACCCCTTTTTCCATACCATTATATCATGCCAAGTTTCACACTGCCCACTATCCCATCACCTTCCTTATTCACTCAACTAAGAGAATGATGTTTGTATGAATACCTATCTGTTTTGATAGGTATTCATACAAACATCATTCTCTTAGTCTACGGAATACCTCTGTCAAATGTTCATAAAATGTCCACACACACACACACAAAAAGTTTGTGGAATTATTTTACTCCATGACTTTGGCCTTTATCTTTGATAACAGTTCTTCATGCAGGAAATATGGTGTGAGGTGTTGGTTTGCTGCATGGTGCATATTTGAGTCAGTTCTCATTCCAGCACTGCTGCACTTGCTCTGTTTTATCAAATCTCATTCTTCACTGGTGTGAACATGGCAATCAGAGGGAAGTCAGGCTCAGATCCCTGGAATGCTTGTAGCTAAGACTGATGCCATGAGATGCTCAGTGAGGTAATGCACACGTAGCCACCATATATATAATATTACCACTGGGTAGTTATAACACAGTGTAATTAATTGTTTATATTCACCCAAAGTCAAATCTATTTGACTAGACTTCTACATCCTGCCACATCACCCACCAAGTGCTTCCAGGTTTTTTAGCAAAAGCAATCTCATGGTCGGGTTTGCCTTTGCCTGAGGCAGGACTACTCCAGTTTTTCCCCAGCATGTCTTTAACATGTACTACAAGAACTTTATCCACTTCTACTGTATGTAAAATGTTTTGATTGGGCAGGGCCATCCCAATTGGCCCTCTGGTGCTGACTAACAAGGTGGCTTTTGCTGAGTGTGTACCCCAATGTTTGAACGTCCCACCACCCATTGCTGTCAGTGTAGTCTTTAACAATCCATTACATCGTTGGATCTTTCCAGAGACTGGTGCACGACAGGGAATGTGATGCAACCACTCAATGTCATGTTCTTTGGCCCCAGGTGTCTCTAAGGTTATCCAGGAAATGAGTTCCATAGTCTGATCCAGCTCTTTCTGGAGTACCATGTTGCCATAAGACTTGCTTTCCAAGGCCCAGGATAGCGTTCCGGGTGGTGGCATGGGGCACGGGGTGTGTTTGCAGCTCTCCTGTGGTTGCTGTCAAAATCATAAGCACATGGCACTTGCCATCGTGGGACTGGCCAAGTGTAATAGAGACAATCTGCCAGGCCTCACCATACTGACATTTCATCCATCATCCTCTACACCAAAGAGGCTTTATCCACTTGGGTTTGACATCCATGGATAACCTGAAGTTAGCACACATACCAACAGGGAATCAAATATCTCTAAATATCTGGAGCTGCTGTGCTGGGGGAAACAGTCTGTCCCCATTAAAGCAGCTCTAGGGAAACATCCTGTTTGCAGTGCTGACATGAGCGCCCACAAACACTGTGACTGCTGGGAACAGGCACTGAACCAGCCCCTCACCTCCCCCTGACACCACACCTGTACCTCCTCCATGGGGAACAGCAGCCACGAGCTGTCCCAGCACCAGAGGAGTATTTGAAAGCGCTCTTGTGATTGCTCTGTCTGCTTTGCCAGCACCCTGAATACTGCTTAGCATTTTGTACATGGAGGTGGGTCACGTCTTCTGAAGATGGAGATACACGATGCTCAGGAAAAAAGTGTTTGCAAATATTGAACATTTATCTTTGCTGAATTACCTTTTCTTTTCCAACAAAGGAAAGTTACTGAGAAATTAATTGCTGGACTGGAAACAGAACTATTAGATTGACAATCAGAAATCACGGGGAGAAATGCAGTATCAGCCTTACGCAGAAATAGTTTAAACAGCTTCCTTTGTTTGTTTTTATGTAGCATTAATACATCGGTAAAAGTCATAATCAGTCTGCCAGAAAATTGTAATGTTTGCCTCATAATTTATTCATAGTCTTGTGATTAATAGGTTTGTGTGGTTAACCTGCATAATGTACTTTTCTTTAAAAAAAATCAACAAAAACTAATCAATATAGAGTGACTATTTTTGTGAAAGACAAAGTTTTGCTGCTGAGTCTTTCTAATGTCACACTGACTATACTGAAACTCATGATATTTAAAGAGGTCAAGCCTTAAAAAAAGATTGCAGAAATGTTGAACAAATTGGTAGAAAATACAAAATATAATGTAATTAGCAGGTGTACAAATATACGTGATATTATGAAGAAAAATGGATATAACTTTTATAGGAAAAAAAAAAATTTTGCAGCTTGATGGAGTTTTTTGGGCAGAGGAAGGAGACGGAAGTCCCCAATGAAGTCTCAGAAATCTGCCCCTGGAATTGTTTGGTTTGACAAAAAAGTTATCTGAAAAAAAAAAGCACAGTCTGGGGTGAGAGATGGCAAATTCCTCTAGGTAGCAAAAATGAAAGTCAGCCAGAAAAAAAAGGATTTCATGCTATGAGTTATTGCGTTAAAATGGCAGAAAAAAATCAGTGTTGTCAAAGGAATCCTAACATTGTGTGCAGAGACAGAAGTGCTGAAAAGAGAAGTCCTATTACTCGGGCAGAAGAGATCCCTAAGCTATGACAAACAGATTTATAAAGGGCAAGAAAGCTGGACAAATGGTACACAGTGAATGGTTAAATAGCCAGGGACTCCTCAGAGAGGAAAAAAGAAGCAGATGGGAAATTTGACATGGAGTCTTAAAAACATGAGCAACGTAGAGAGAAGAACCATGGAGTCATTATTCCCTCCTTCACAAAGCAGAAGAACTAGATGAAACTAAGAGAAATGGGTGGGTAAAAAGTCCCAAACAAATTAAAGAGGTGCTTTTCACCAGACATGTAATTCAACTTTAGAACACTGCAGGATTTGCTGGGTACCAGAGGCTTTTGGGGGCTCACACATCTACTGGACAAATCAATGGAACAAAAATGAATCAAAGTCTGTAAACCATGAAGAGACCCCATCTGTCCCAGGATGCTCTTGAACTCAGACTGCTGCAAACTGGAACAGGTGCTAAGGGTCACCATATAGGTGTCCTGTTTGTGCAGCCTTCTGCAGGCAGCTGATGCTGGGCTGAACAGGTCTGCTGGGAGCCAGACTGGCCATTTTGAAGGTGAGACTGGAATCCACCAGGAAACTGAAACAGTAAAAAAGACACTGGAGGTCTTTCCCTTGAAACAAAACCAGAAACTGTCCCCGTGTGTCAAACCAAACAACAATGAAGAAAGTTTAGCTGTCACTAGAATAGTGAGCAGTATCAGATTCTTCCAACTGTGCCCAGGCAAAATAAATAGGGTTTTCTTTCTTGAAAGTGGGAAAAGGAGAGATACACCACAAGTGTGAGAAACAGGGTGAAAGAATTCAACAAGAAAGCTTGGCTAAGCTTTATCCAAACAAATATACTCCTATCACCCCTACCATACTGTTGATGGGGTTTGGACCTGCAGTTCCCAAAGCTACCATTCTGATATGCTCCTTTAAAAAACAGATTGTTATCTTAACAAATTCTTGGGGATAACCTCTATTAGGATATGAATGGATAAGCAAATTATGACAGAAATACACATCTGAAAACAAGGTCACTTTCAGGGGGCCTCTGCATGCTTTTGTGAATTTCCTATTTTTGTATTGTTTGCTCTTTATAAAATATCTACCCATTTTAAACTCCAAAGTACAATCTTAATTTTTCAAGAAGAGCAATGCAAAAATTCAGAAATGGTGCATAACAGGTGAAAATTAAAATCTGCTAGAACTTTTCCACTACTAAAAAAAAGTTTTTAAAAAATAATAGTACTTTCTATGAATGACACAATTTCATAGCATTGATTGGGAAAAGATAATATAAAGCATGTGTGTTATTGAGAACTGCAGATATGCTTTTTGCAGTGGATTAGGAAGGTAGTATTTTCCCATGGGTTGTAGATCCATCTAAAGACAATGGTAGGCCTAATAAGGACATGTGCAAACTGCAGTCTGACATGCTTTTAATGAGATTTCATCTCAGTTTCACCTCTTGAACTGACTCACTTCAAGAACACATCCTTTGCCTGGCTGTTTACTGCAGAACAGATGTGAGTTGTTAGACACATGACAATGTGTAACTGTAAGAGACTATGATCTGGTGTAATTCATGCATTTAAAAGCCATGAGTAGGTGCAAATTGAGACTCAAAGTCCTGTCTATATGTTTTTAAACCATTTGCATTTCTCATTAGGCTTCTCTCCTTCTTTGTAGTGGGAATTATTCTAGCTTCAATAATTTCTGCATAAATCAAGTTTTCTTACATCATACAAACTCACTTCACTAAAGGCAATTTAATTCTAGTTCAACATACATTGCAATCAGTGATTTACCTCAGCTGTCTTTGAGTAAACTTTAAACTGGACTAATTCCTTCTAAATGGAAAAGCCAAGGCTGGCCAAAGTAGACTCACTGATTAGAAACTGATAATGCAAGTAATCTTTAATTCTTTCATCTAGATTAGATATTGAACAAGTTTAGGGGTCATACAATGTGTTTTCACCAGGCTATCTGGCTACCTCCTGTTCTGCTTTAGAAATGGGCCCTAGAACCATCAGTAAAAACATCCTGATGTCAGAGTGTGCTGACCAGGAATAACTGCAATGGAAAATCAAGCATGACTGGAAATCAAGTCCTGCTTGCAGTAGGCAAACCTAAACAAGGATTATAAACAACTAAGGAGGACTTTCTACAATACCTGTGCTTTAAGCCACTTTTGGAAGCATTTAATTTCACCTTTGCTTTCTACCTACTAGATAATGTTTTTCTTTTGTCTCTGGTCTTTCTATATTGCTGTAGCCAAACATAAAGAATGCAAACATGAAGAGTGTTCAAGCCTGCATTTCTTTGTCCTTGGATTCATTCAACAACTTACTCCTCCAACATTGATCTGGAAGTGAGTAGATAATCACAGACTGTTTCTCCCCATGATACAGATAGACCCACACCTAGACTAGTGTGTTTTTTAATGTTTTTTTAACCATTCCTTGATCCTAAGTGCAAAACTGGTTTTGTACTTTATTCACTCTTTTGATTTTTTAAAGTAGTATAGGAATAAAAGAGTAATGTGCTTCCTTGGGAAAACAGACTCTTATTCATTCCCTGCTGAAATGCTGCTCATCTCAGCTGACAAAAGATGCCCTTTCCACACACCACTCCAATCTAAGATCATGGACTTAAGACAGATCACATATTATATTAATTACTCCAGTTTTAAATATTATTTTTATTATATCATAAAAACACAGGTAAATTTTCCAAGACAGGTACATACTCATTGGAAAGGAGAGAAAATAAGACTGTAAAAGTGGCTAACAAAATCTAGGCCTTACATTACATTATCTTCGCAAGGCTTTCAGCTAAAACCTTTATGATGAGAGTAGATGGACCTTTATTGAAAAATGTCTAGTGGGTACTTAAGAAATTACAGGAATGGACAGTGGCTCACTGAACACTAAAATTTTGGAACCATTGATCTCAATCCACTCTCTGTGAACATTAGCACCACACACTGAAGAATTTGGGTACCAGTGTGATCTGTGCAGGTCTCAGTGCTGTGGACTTGTTCTATTGTTCAGGAGAACAGTAGGGAAACACCACTTGTATTCTTGCTCCTTGCTTGTTTTCCATCTTACTATCATGTCCATTTATGCAGAAGAGAAAGAATTATAGTAGAAACCCAGGAAGAATGATGCTGAAGTGAGATTCAGGTACTGTTTGTAGGATAGAGGGAGTCATCAGTGAACCAGTGATGCTAAGAAGAGCCAGGTTTGATTTGAAGTTATTCTAGTATGAACTGGTGTCATTCTACTCACTTTCATGTAGGTGCTGCAAATTTATATTGATATAAATTAATTCAGAATGCTTAGTACTTTACTGAAAAACTCTGATTCGAAATTGTAGAGCAGGCATAGTGTTGTATCTGTGCAGGTTCTTTAATTATTGTAATTATAAAAAAAAATCTGCATGGCTGAAAGGTTGTACTTTGAAGCATTCAAGTGAGAAAAACATTATTGTTCTGATAAAATCTGTAATTGTCCCTACTTATCTTTCTCAACAATATTTTTAGTCCAAACAGTTTATAATCTTTTTTAAACACACATGATAACTGCTCAGTGCAGTTCTACTCAGACTATGGCAAAAGACTATCCCCTCTAAAGATTTTAGTAAATACCTTGTGAAAATTCACTCAGACGTTTGTATGTGATGGCTAATTCTCTCCTGAAAACTCATATTTTCAGTAAAATTTATGTTTCCAATCTGAAATGTTCATATTCTTTGCACTATAAAATCTAATATTCCAAGGGTGAGTTGATGTGCTGCTGGCCATTGACTTCATTTTCACTGCTGCTGTGACAGTTTTGCTGTACAATCACACAAGGCAATGTACAGCCTGCTTAATTTCACTGGTCTCCTTGAGAAACCGTAGATAATGTGCAAATTTGTCCTGTCCTACATCTGCTTCTGAGGAAAACTGGGCAGCAGCAGAGGGAACAGCAAAGAGCCTTGGAGGTACTGGCAGGCAGGAGTTTTGTGGGAGAGGCCAATAGAAGCCTCTGTCTTCGGGATGCTGCCAGCAGTGAGAAGGGAGACACACACATGCATTCATCCTCTGGCAACTGTAAGATCTGGAGGAAAGATAAAGTAGTGGTATCTCTACTTTTCAGTAAACAGGAAGTCCTGGTTCTGAGGTAGAAGAGACTTCTCTTTCTTCTCAGCAGCAGGAAGTAACGAGGATTTTTGTGAGCATTATTAGGGCAAGGACTTCCTGAGCCTGGGTTTGGGAATCTTGGCTCACCTTCCTCTCCACTAGCTGCAGTGCCAGATGGGATGGGCCGGACTGAATCCTACCATATTCTCCAGGAGTTTAAAATAAACTGGCTTAAAAGTAGGATTTAGTTTGCCTGAATTAGCAACTCTGGGACATCGATTGAATCACTTTTCCTTTAAGTTCTCTATGACTACTGAAGGGGCTTGGGTGCCTCTGAAAGCCACTTATCTCTCTGAGCTTCTCAAGGGTGGGTACTTAAGCAGGGACGTGGAGTGTCACTGGGGCTCCCACACCTGCAGCTCTGTGGCTGTGCTGTGTAACCTTGCTTAGCAGCAAAGCAGTGTCAGGCTCCTCTCCCTTCCTTCCTGTTCTATTGGAATACTGGTGGCGCTTGCCTAGGACTGCTTTTCTTGAGGGATTTAAGCAATTTTTGAGTGCAAAGTGTTGCCTAGGTACTTAATTCCCAGAGAACGGCACAGTTTTGGGGTCTGCACAGCTGGTCCTTGCAGGGAAGTTGCTGTCTTGGCTTGGAATAGAGATCTGTTTAGCCCAGTATCCATCTGACAGGGATAGCTTGCTCCCTGTCAATAAGGTGAGCACAAACATGGACAACAGCCAAAAGCAGCTGCCAAGGGAGAACAAGATGGCCGTAGGTAGATGCCATGGGAAAAAGTATGAGAAGCAGGGTGTACAGGCAGATTGAAATTTATATTTGCAAGACTTAACTGCTGTTGCCTCGTGTGTATCTAAACTTACTTTGGCAGGTAGGTCCTGGGATCCTGCTGTTTGAAGCATTCCCAAGATCTGTCTCTGTCCATCCGTGTAATCCTTGCAGGCAGCCTGGCTTAAGTTTTACAAAGCCAATATGACACCAAGGTAGCCAGCAGGCGCTGGGATGATAAGCAAAATGCAATTACACAGTGTTCACCAGAAAAGGCAGCAAAGGTCAGGGAGTAGGAGGCCAATGCACCAGGGAGAGGCATAAGGATGTGAGAAGGATACACTTGCTCACCCTCTGTACGTACATTTTTTGTGATTTCAAGAATCAAGATGGTGATGCCAAACCTAGGCATGCATGAATATATGAGGCATATTCTCATTAACATCGCCTGCACCGTATTGCTCTCACTTTCATAAAATTACTGAGTGCCTTGGCCGTGTGAGGTGAATTCCTGAAGCAGGGAAGAACAGTGACATGCAGTCAAGGCTCACTATTTATTTATTTCCCTACGCGAACCTGTTCTGTCAGGGAGTTGATCGAGCAGCATTCCGGGCAAACGTTTCTTTTGGGCATTCCAGCCGAGTGCCAAAGCCCAGCTCCGCAGCCGTAAACCTGCTCCAGGAATTTACTCCGAGCAAACACCGAAACAGAGCGCAAACCCTCGGGAGCCCTCCGTGAGCCAACGCAGCGCTGCAGTGACAGCGGCTCGCAGCAGCCCGGCGCGCCAGACGCCAGCGGGAGGATGGCCACCGATACGTGACACGCATGTTAAGGGCGTTTTTAATGTTGACGCTAAAGCCGGGCAGGGTGGTGGCGGTGGAGTGAACCCGCTTAGGGGGCACCTCCCGCCCGTTTGGCTGCCCAGCAGGAGCTGCAGGCCGGCCGGCTGTCCGTGCGGCACTTGCCGGGCGCTGTCACGGCTCGACCACAGCAGCAGGGGCAGCCGGCTGCCCCACGCTCGCCGCGGCACTCCCAGGGCCNTGTTCCCGGGCCTGGCGGCGGGCGCTCGGCGGCTCACAGCGGTCCCTGCTGACGTGAGGCCTCGGCGTTTGCCGAAAGGCGACGTTTAATACCCCGTGTGCGTGTCCAGGCGCTGCGTGCGGGTTCTCCTCCGCCCCCTCCCGTGTTACCGGGAGGCTGTGCGGGTGACCGAGCACTGGAACAGATTGCCCAGAGAGGTTGTGCAGTCTCCCTCACTGGAGATGTTCAAGAACCGCCTGGACTCAATCCTGTGCCATGTGTTCTAGGATGACCCTGCCTGAGCAGGGAGCCTGGAGCAGGTGCCCTGCTGTGGTCCCTTCCAACCTGACCCGTTCCATGCGCGCTGCCTGCGGTGGGCAGCGCTGTGCGAGGTGTTGGCGCAAAGCGCGAACACAAAGCCTTTGCTGTCAGCGAGGTGTTTGTTGCAGATAAGGATTGAAGAAAAACAAATGAGGGCTGTGCACGGAAACGCGATAACGCTGGCGGACGTGGAATATAAAGAAGTCGTAGCGTTTCAGCACCTGAACTGCCCTTTTTCAAAAACATGCATCAAAATGGGTGGACAGAGGCGCGATGGAAGCTCTTCTACATGTTCTTTGAATGTGGGGAGAATATTCAAAGATGCTTCTCCATCCGAAAAGCAAAAATCTAAGAATTGGGTATTGCTTGATATCCCCAGAGGAACTGAAGAGCTACGTTTTACTAACATGTGCAGTGAAGGGAGAAGGCAAGAAAAGCAAGTGCATCACTGGAAATGAAAATAAAACTTCTTGTCTAAGAGAAAGCAGAGCAATTGAAGAAATTCAGAAAGAAGATCAGATGACTGAATGTCATGGCCTGGGAGTTGGAAAAGCATCTAATGTGGTTATAAATGGGACTGGCTAAAGAAGAAAATCTGGATGGCAGACTTTTTTCTTCTTTTTTTTCCTTCTTGCTTGTAATGCCATGTGAGTCAGTAAGACTTCATTATAAGGGTCTGCAGGGAGCTTGGAGCTAGTGACACAAGCTTGTGTACTGTTGCTGATGAGGTGGTGGGATAACTATCTGTTTTAGTCATAAGTATCATAATCTTGTGCTAGGTAGCCGAAAAGAGGTGTCTGGAACATTTAACCTTTCCTGAAGGAAGGATCAGATTTTGCTTGCTTCGACAAGAGACCGTGCCTGCATAGAGCTTTTATCATAATGGAGCTACAGTGTGATAAGGACTTGGGAAATTATTCTTGAGTCTCCTTTTTGCCTGTATTGTTGGCTCCCAGACCAGTAGTGCAAAGGAGAAAGCATCCTCTTGGGTGCTTTGGAAAATTTGTGCTTTACTGGCTCTGAGAATTTCTGGTGGATGTTTTGAATAGAGTGCATGAAAAATAATAGTTTTCATGTATCATCACAGATGAGGAAAAAAAGCCCCATCATTTTCCTAGGGGGTTTTAATGTAATTGTTCCTACTTGTTGTCCTTTGGACAGAGACTGTTGCAAGCTAAAAGCATGTAGTTTTCAATGCTTTACTTCTAAAATCAAAGCCAGTTGCCAAAGGAAGTCAGTTGTCACTTGGTTTATAAGACTGTATACAGATTTCTTAAAAGGAGCTTTTTTGATGTCACTCACTTCCTGCCTTTCCTTTCTCCTTGCCCTGTGAATTTTAACCATACTCAAAGACAGCTTTCCGTCAGAAATGTCTGATTGTAAGAAGTTTTACTGTAAGGTTAGTAACCATTTAATTAAGATTCTCCTTTGATGCTTCTTTTGCTTCCTCCTTTCTCGTAGTCCCTGGTAGGTCTTTCATGTGTCACCACATCAGTTGTTAGTGCAGCTCAAGATAGTAAGGAAAGAGT
Source organism: Hypocryptadius cinnamomeus (assembly GCA_013400635.1). NCBI lineage: Eukaryota > Metazoa > Chordata > Aves > Passeriformes > Zosteropidae > Hypocryptadius > Hypocryptadius cinnamomeus. Next base: position 34,199 of record VYZP01000064.1, read on the forward strand.
CTGTGAGTACTTTGAGCAATAGTATAGGATGTGTTGAAAAGTTAAGACACTGGATATGTAAATACTGGAAAAGAGAAACTACATTCTTAACACTTACTGAAAATAAGTCTCTGTTTTCATAGCGTTCTCTTTGCAGTTGAGCTCAAAGAGCATAGGCAGATATTGTGATTCTATGTGCAAGCTCTTCAGGAAGCTCAGCTCTATATTTCTCCTGTCAGTGATTTCTGTAATAGACCATGATGCTTCCTCATTAGTATGAAATTGTACACCCTTACAACTGGTCATATAATATTTCCTTTGTATTTGCAGAATTTTGCCATTGCCATGATGGTCTCTTTTCAAATAAGGTAATATTGCCCATGGAGGAAATCTGAAGCAAAACTAGTTTTGATACTTGTCTTTTGAGGGCAGAAAAGGGCAGAGGGAATGTAAGGTGAAATGATTATTTTGTAAGAGGATTCTGCTGCACCTGGAAGTACTGTCCAGAACACACCTGCTTGTCTTCTGTGGGTGAATTTCAGTTCTTTTCAGTGAACAGCTGTCATTGATAAGACCACAAAAATATCTGTTTTATTCCTTTGTGAGGAGTTGTCAGGCTCTGTGGGCTTCCTTGACTAAGAACTGTAGTAGCTATTGTATGAGATGTCACTACTCCATCTTTTTTGCTATGTTTGTTGGAAAATTGGATTATGTTGTTAGAAAAGGATTGTAATGTGCAGTGGAGGGAGGCTTTTATGTACGTATGCCTGGGGTTACTTTGTCTTTTGCTTTCTTTTCCAATTCGGAGATGGTTGTGAGCCTATCAGGTACTTTGGCAAGGTATTGCTTGCTGAAGGTTTATAGGCCTTTAGATAGCATTGGCTGGTGTCATCGTTCCTGTGGCAGCTCTGATCTCAGGATGGTACACCTGGGACAAGATCAGGTAGAAGAGACTTGAGGTTCCTTCTATGGTGTGATTTGGACTGGTTTGTCTGAGCTTGCTAAACTGATTGAGCAGCTTGTTACTGCTGAAGGAGGAAATCTTCCTCCTGCAGTCTTCCCTTCACTGACAGTGGCAACTGCCTGATCCCTCTAGATGGCAATTCAACAATAACAAATCCAGCTGAAAAAGCTAGTTTTCTGCAAAGCTGTCGTGGTGGGCCACGTCACGAAGGAACTGGATGAGTGCAGTGCTGGAGATAAAAGGAAGAGAGGAGTTGCTGGGGAAGAACAGAAGCACCTTTTTGCTAGTCATGTGTTATCAGGTGGTCTGAGCTGTCTTGTATAACTCTACCCTAGCTGCATTTTAGGAGATGGGGGCTTTTACTGAAGTTCAGCAGTGTTTCAATTCAGCTTTCATGGTCTGTTGAGAAGAACTAATAAAGCAGCGTGGTATGCACCAGATCAGGTTTTCTTCTGTTTACATTCAGGTCTTGCATTTGATCATGGCTCTCAGGGACTTGGAAATGGTGCAAAGTGAAGTCTTGCTTCCAGATGGAGCCCTCTATACAGAAGTGATACTGGAATGTGTGATGGGAAAGGGGACGGCTATGTGTAGTCTTGAGTTTTTCCTTGCTGTAAGCTATTAGCTCTTTGATTCGTGTTTGTAGCCTGGAGTCTGATTAAAACCTCTTTTTCTGGGAAGTCAAGTTTTTTTGTAACAATTAGTTAAGTAGAAATGTGATTTTTCAGTAACTACATTGTGTGAAAATACAGATTTTCTGATGCTGATACAGATAAATCTGATGCTGAGTAAGAGAGCAAGATGGAAAAAAAAAACCCTGTGAAATTCCTTAGCTTATGTATATTGAAGAAGGGATGGGTGTGTAAAACTGTCATCCATGTGATGGTGAAGTCTTTGAATAGTTCTGTGTCTTGGTGCCTGTACCTGCTGGAACTTCTGTTGTATCTTTGTTTTGGATATTTCTCTAAAGTTCCCCTAGCTTTTTTTTTTTGGTCATTACTGCACATTTAATCTTCCTTCATATTCTGTACATAATGAATTTTGTGATTTTGGTGTGTTACAAAGGAGCCAGGGCATCTATTCCTCTGCTTCTGTCTTCTGTTCCTTAGTCAGCTTCTCCCATATAAATAAGTCCCTACTGCCTGCTCTTACTGTGGAGTGAGGTTTTGCAGTGACCATGCTGTGGGAAGCATGGAAAGGGTTGTCTTCTGCGCTTCTCAGCTTGTGTAGCTTCCTGCAGGCATCAGGGCTTGCCCCGTGACACTTGTGTCTGTATGGGCATGTTCAGCCTTGTGGTGCTGAGGCACTGTGGGAATTACTCTCACTTACATTATGAAAGAGCTTTTCTGCGCTTCCTGGGTAATTTAAAAGGTGGGAAGTGGAAGGCAAGTCATGAATAGTGGTTTATGAAAGATGGTGGAAGACTCTTGCCTGTTAGACTGTGTCTGTCAGATGCTTGCTCAACCACTCTGACAATCTCAGCTAATTATCATGTTTATGAATTCTTTGCTCTCTTTTCCTGCACCCGAAAGTTGAGCTCCTTGGCTTCAGTTAGAACCATGGAGAAGTATGGGAGCAGGAAGTACTAACTGTGAGGTGGGAGGAGGGAGTTTCTGGTTTTTTCAGCTTTTGACAGTAGAGAAAAACCTTTCTTTCTCCTGAGAGAAAATTGGAAAAATGAAATATTAGGAGGAATTACTGTCAGGTAGTGCCAAATGCAAGGGTTTGTTGGAAGTATTAAAACTGATATTAACTTCTGTGAAGTTTTATTTCAGCAAGTACTTGACATCATCTATTCCTCTGTAGTATTGTGGAGACATTTACCAAAGATTGATATTCTTTGGGGGAATAAGTGACAAAAAGTATGTAAGTGGATCTGCTAACTTCAGTAAGCTACTGATTTGATAGACCTTAGTGTATTAACTGAAAGATGGGGAATGAGTAGCGGAAACAGCAATCTGAATAGCTCTCAATGCCGTAATTCTGGAAAAATGTGAATTGGTAAGGAAAATATTTAAGATTTAGAGCAAGAAATGTTCCTGATAGTTTATAATTCTGTTGCAGGACCTGATAAAAATCCAGCAATATAATAATTGTTACAAGATTTCAGAAGTTGACCTCTGTCCAGTTTTGATTCACCAGTTTAAACAGACACTGAAATAGTCTTAAAATTAACCAAAGAATTGCTGGTCTTTCTGTTGGAAGGCAAGAGAGTTGAACAATCCTAGTTTCCAAGAACTGAGATCAAATGTTCTTATGATTTGTTGTACATAAAAGAACACAAAATCCCTCCAGTGTTAAACTGTGCTACATGATTATTATCACTTTTCTTTGTATTACTTGCATCTTTCAATGATACGGGGAGATTTGAGCAAGTGAGGAATGTGTAGTTTCATTTTTTATTTGCATGTTTCAATTAAAGAAAGATCAAAGCAAAGCAGAAAACTTCCTTCATGTGTCTGAATATCTAGAGGAAATGCTGGGGGGAATGTGTGGGTGTATTTTCCACTCCAGAAGGTACTCCTAATTACTCCAGAACTATTTTTAGAAGCTTAAATTACATCAGTTACGAAGCCAGTTTGATTATTGGAGTCCCGCTAAGTCCTTAGCATTTGCAGCAAAAATTATCATATGATGTTCGCTTACTGAAAATGCTACTTGGCTACATATGCACCTTCATCTGGCATACTTCTTGCATCTCAGTAGTGTAAAATCTTTCTTTGGTGTATTCATGAGTGATACACATTTATAATTGGGGACTTCCTTGTTTGGCACTATTTTTTTCTTTGCACTGTGGATGGATTAAAGGTTTGCTCTGATGATTCAGCATTTTGTTAAATGTTTGCCCATCTAGTAATAGGTATACTGGGAAATGTCGTATTTTTGGTCATTATATGTAGTAAAGTGTAATTATTAATTATAATTTTTGTGTTGGAGTCTGTACTCCTTGACTAATTTGGAGTGCTGTTTAAAGTTCAAAAATAAGTTTAAAATCCTAGCTGTTCCTTATTTGCATTCTCATTGGAGAAAAGCTATGTAAAGTGAGATGATATGAATGATTTTGCTTGTAGTTATCTGGAATGTTGACTGGGTCGTCTGGGTCCAGTTCAGTGCAAGAGGGGAAGCTGAAGCAAATGCCTCTTTGCTGTAAAGCCTGGAAGCAATACAGGGTCTGCTTCCCTAACACCACCAGTCTGCTTCCCTAACACCACTAAAGCTGTTTTCACTTTGTAAAGAAGCTGGCATACTGAGCTGAACAGGAATAGCAGTATATGTCACTCTCAGATATTTAGGTAATTTTTTTAATTGATGCTTTTAGAAGTGTTTACCTGCTGTTTTGTCTGCATCTGACAACTAATAGAAAATACCAGCTTCATTGACCAGTTTTAAAGCTTCAGAAGTGGAATTAGTCATCAGCCCTTTAATGGCTTAAAAAATAAAACAAAACCTCTGATATTTGATTTTTCTCTTCTTATTTAATTGCTCTTAGAGGGTACTTTAGTCACAATGTCAAAACTTATCTTAAGCACTTTGTAGTTTTAATCCTCTCACTACTAAGCTTTCATTTAGGATAGCCTTTACTCATTCATATTGCTTCAGCAAGAGTGCCTCAAGCACTCAAGAGTGCTCAAATCTTTACTACTTCTCTTTCCCCAATTATTGGTCCAATCCAAGTGTATAAGATTATAAGTTGCAAAAAGTTTTTTATGATCCTCTAGATCACAACTTGAGCACACGTTTGTTGTTGGAAATGCAGAGTGGTCTGCATACTTGTAGTGTGGCCCCAGTGACAGTCACGGAGGCCACACTATCTCCAGTACTGTGGATTAATGTAAGAGCATATCACAAAGTCTTCCTGGTCATGCAGGGCTGGTCTTTGTGGGCTCAGTACTGGAGACAGTGGCACTGAACTTGTGACCTACCTGCCCTGGTAGACTGCTGCTTTCCTTTCAATTTGCAGAGTCTATGGAAGTTAGTCTTGCTCTTTAGGTTCAGCAGTTACTGTGCAGCCATGACTGTTGAGGCTTGCTTGTAGTATGGTCTGCAGTTAAAGTATCAAACCTAAAGTATGGAAGAAGGTAGTTAGAAGTATTACTTGTACATATTTTAATTTAGGGAAGAACTTGTTAACAGTCTGACTAGTGTTCAGAACAAGGCTCACTTAGGAGCATTGCCTTGCTTCTGCCAAATGTTTTACCGATGATCTTCATCCTCTATTTTTCTTTTGTAAGAACTCACTGGTCTTTCATAGATTCTGCCTTATGGTGGAATATTTGTCAGTTCCTTCCTTTAGTGCCATGTGTTTGCAGAGGTGTTGGCCTCTGACAGTTTAGATAAGATCTGAAAGAAATCCTGGTCTTCAACCCTGCTAACATTTTTGTGATATTGGTAAAAGCATTGTATTCTTTAGTGCTTTTTAGCTGATGTCTGTGATAGCAGGCATATTTGTTTTTTGACAGAGTTAGTGCTGCAAAGATTATCTTTGAAGGCCCCCAGCTTTGCCCATGCCTCTTGTAAGGAATGCTTACTCTCCATGCCTGCATGCAGTGGCCTGAGATATGAAAATTTTAAATGAATTGGAATGGATTTAATTAGGCTAACAACTATGTTGTAGTTAATGATTTTGGATACTATAAGACCACA
>VYZP01000065.1:11579-48193 GCA_013400635.1 Hypocryptadius cinnamomeus
CCCTCGGAATGTCCCCAAGGAGCCCCTGCCCCCCCAAGTCCCCCAGCTCACCCCCCAGCCAAAGTGGGGGCCACCCCAGAAGCGGACCCGGCCGCGGGGGTTGTCACCTGTGCCCCTGCCTCGGTCCCCGCGTGTCCCTACCTGGGCCGGGGCTCCCGGTGTCGCGATGGCTCTGGGTGGCTGTCGGGCTGTGTCCCCTCCGAGCGCCCCGAGTGTCCCCTAAGCTGCCAGCGGCGAGGGGGGGTNCGAACAGGCATTGCTCCCCAAAAAGACAGGGCGTCGTTCTTCCCCATCCAGAGACTGGCCCCATCCCAGTGGGAATCCGTGTGCCCCCCCAACGGGCACCGTCACCCCGGGATGGGCATCCCCCTCCCCAGAGCTGGCACTGCACCCCAACACAGACCGTCANGTTAGAGCGGAGGGAATGTCACCCACCCCCCTCTGTGCCCCCCACCCCTTGTCGAGGGGGTGAAGAGACAGCGAGGTGACACCACCCACCAGGGCCAGCGCTGTGCCGGGCTGGGAGGGCACAACAGCCACGGGGGACAGTGGGGACCCCCAGCCTGAGTCATGTCCCCTGCCCAGCACTGTCCGCACACCGCGGGGAGGGGGGGCGGTGTCTGGTATTTTAATTGGACCCCCTCATTAGCGCCGAGTTCATTAGAGGCTCAGAAAGGGCTTTGTGTCCGCGGGGACAGCGGGAACAGAGTGTCCCCAAGCAACGGTGCTGGCAGCGAAAATGCGCCCGGTGGGATGTGGGGACACCGGTGCGGGGACATGGAGCCCCCAGTGGCCCTGTGAAGTGCAGGGATTTAGGACACCTTAAACCCAAACATCGGGGACCTGCAGGACTGGTGGGGGTCCCAAAGCCCACCCCGGGGCGGGGTCTCCCCCTGCGGTGCCCACCCAAAGCCAGCCTCGCAGGAGAAAGGACGAGGCACCCACCTGTCCCCCAGGGTTTGGGGGACCTGCTGGGCTGGGGGATGGGCTGGGAGGGGGGTGCTGAGCCCGGGAAGAGGAGGAGGAGGAGGAAGGCTGAGCCACGATCCCATTAAAGAGCTTAGGCAGCGGGAGGGCGGCACCCAGCAAGGCAGGATTAGGGGGCCTCATTACCCACCCCGGGGTAATTAGCTCCCTTTTCCCTGCAGGAGGAATCCCCCAGTGCCACTGTCCCCTGCCATCACCCCCCTGCCACCACCCTGTCCCCCTGTCACCATCCAGTCCCCTGCCACCGCTCTGGAGCACCCAGGGGTGGGAGACACACACAAGCAGGGGCTGAGCCCCTCCTCAATACCCCCCAAAAGTGGGGTCACAGCCCACAGACAGGAGGGACCCCCAAAATGATCCCCAGTTCCCAAGTCACCTCAGGGGACCAGTCCCCACGGGCAGGGGTGTCACGCTGATGCCCCCCTTATGTAAAGCCCCCTGCCCACCTCCCTGAGATGCTCTCTCTTTTTTTTCTCCCTGAGCCCTAATCTTTGCCATCTTGGGCTAATTGGATTTCCTGGGTCACATGGCAAGATAAAAAGTCCCCAAATCCCAGAGTCAAAAAAAATCAGGTTATCCATGGGGAATTAAGGGAGAGAGCGGGGGGCAGCCAGCAGCGAGGACCCACCGAAGAGTGCTGCTGGCTTGGGGCACCCCAACATCAGGGTGTGGGGTATCTGGCTCGCCTTTTTTTGAATTTCTGGTTCATCTCCCAGTGCCCACCTCGTCCCCGAGGTGTGCGTGCTATCGCCTTGAAGAGCTGGAAAAGCCTGGGGACCTAGAGGAGCTTGTGGAGTTATTGGAGGAGGAGGACGACGAAGCCATGGGGAGCGGGGCCAGTGCCGAGGACAAGGAGATGGCCAAGAGGTCCAAGGAGCTGGAGAAGAAGCTCCAGGAGGATGCGGATAAGGAGGCCAAGACGGTCAAGTTGCTGCTGCTTGGTAAGGCTGGAGGGGACGTCCCCTGGAGATGTCCCCATTTCCACTCCTTTGAGGCTGAGGGGATGTGGGGATGGGGAGGGGGACAGGGAACCCATGACCCCCTGGGCTCCTGCTGCCCTGGCTCTGGTACCCCTTGGACAAGCCACCCTCAGCCTGGAGAGGTTGTCCCACCACCAGGATGTTATCCCTGGGAAGGGCTGGATGTGGCATCGGCTCTTGGGGACAACAGGCACGTAGGGGACAGTGGGGGGATGGGGAAGGGACCGAGACCCTGGGTCCACTGAGGATGCGCCACATCTCAGAGGGGTCTGTGAGAACCTGGGGAGCTTCTGCCACCAGCACCCCAAAACCTGCTGGTGGGTGCCAGGAAGGAGGAGATGGTTCCTTGTGGGTCCCTCCGCACCCCACGGGGCTAGGGGGTGACCCTGTGGGGCAGGGGGTGACCCTGTGGGGCAGGGCCAGCACTGGGGCCTTATCCAGGTGGGGGGGGCTGGGGTCAAGGCGATTAACACCCTAATTCTAAGCAGCTTCCTGTGCTGCCCTAAGCCGCTTACGGCCCCAAAGGCATCACCGGGCACTGCCCACGGCGGGCGGGAGGTGTGGGACCTGGGGGACCTGCACCCAGGGGGTTCCCACCACCCTGGGGGCCCCTGAGCTGTGGTTCCACACAGGCTGCAAGGGGTGACAGGAGCGTGGGGATGATGGCTGTGGTGGGAAAAGGCCAGGCTGGGTGTCTAGGCAGGGGATGGGTGGGGGACAGTGGCTTTGGTCCCCATGAGGTGCCCATCACCGTGGCAACAGGCCCTGATGGGCACTAAGGTGTCCCTCCCACCCTTTTCCAGGGGCTGGAGAGTCAGGGAAGAGCACCATCGTGAAGCAGATGAAGTGAGTATGGCCTGAGCCAGACTGGGGAGGGGGAGGCCACAAGGATGAGCCGCCAGCTCTTGGACATGGGCTGGCTGGATCCCCAGTCACCCCCCATGTCACCTGGTGGTGGCACCTGTGATTCCCAGTGTGGGGTGGTGATTCCCACCCCAGAGGGGATGTCCTGGCTTGGGGCTGAGGCCACTGTGCCTGCCAGGATCATCCATCAGGACGGTTACACAGAGGAGGAGTGCATGGAGTTCAAGTCCATTATCTACGGGAACATCCTCCAGTCCATCTTGGCCATCATCCGCGCCATGTCTACGCTGGGCATCGACTATGCCGAGTCCTCCTGCGCGGTCAGTGTCCCTGGGCTGGTGTTCCTCTCCCCCCAAACCCCATGACATGAGGCCAGGGCAGCCCCCAGAACCAGGGTCCACAGTGGCCCCATTGTCCCCCCAGTCCTGAGGGCACTTTTGGGGGACAGGGGCCACAGGAGGGTTGGTGACGAAGGTCCCTCTCGCAGGATGAAGGCCGGCTGCTCTTCAACCTGGCTGACTCCATCGAGGAGGGCACGATGCCCCCCGAGCTGGTGGCCTGCATCAAGAAGCTGTGGAAGGATGGGGGGGTTCAGGCGTGTTTTGACCGTGCTGCCGAGTATCAGCTCAACGACTCAGCCGCATAGTGAGTGGGGACACAACGGGCACAACAGGGACCGGCCTGGGGACCCCCTGACAGCTCATGGCCAGCTCCAACCCAGCCTGGCAAAATCCATCTCCTCCCTGCTCCTGGGAGTACCCCGAGTCCGCCATTCTTCATCCCACCAGTGTCATCCTCCATCCCACTGGTGTCATCATCCCTCCCACCAGTAGCATTCCCCAATCCCACCAGTACTATTCTTCATCCCACCAGTGTCATCCTCCATCCCACTGGTGTCATCATCCCTCCCACCAGTACCATTCCCCAATCCCACCAGTACTGTTCTCCATCGCACCAGTGTCATGCCCCATCCTACCAGTGCCCTCCTCCATCCCATCAGTGCTATCCCCCTATCCCCCATCCCACTGCTGCCGTCCTCCATTCCATTAGTGCTGTCCTACATCCTCCATCACACCAGCACCATCCTCCATCCCACTGGTGTTATCATCCATCCCACCAGTGCCATCCTTATCCCAAAAATCCCACTGACCCGCAGCCCCACCACCTTTGATGTCCCTCAGCTCCCCCAGGGATGTCACTGTCCTGGAGTCCCAGTGTTTGGCAGAGCTCAGCCCCACAACCATCCCCAAAAATCTGAGGAAAGAGTGAGACATGGGCAGCAGGTCACATCCCTTCCTGTCCCCACAGTTACCTGAACCAGCTGGACAGGATCACAGCCCCCAACTACCTCCCCAACGAGCAGGATGTGTTGCGATCCCGAGTGAAGACCACAGGGATCATCGAGACCAAGTTCTCTGTCAAAGACCTGAATTTCAGGTGGGTGGGAGCCTCCCCCACCTCCATGATCACTCCTCCATGATTTCCCCCAGCCCTGATGGTGGGGAGGGATTTTGGGATGACCCTGACGCTCAAGGGAGCACCAATGCCCTCCCACAGACAGTGATTCCTGTCCCCCAAGGATGTGGCACTGGAACCATCACATGGGGGGTGTCAGGAGCAGGTGTGTGTGTGTGTCCCTCATCCTTGTCCCCTCCCCAGGATGTTCGACGTGGGAGGGCAGCGCTCAGAGCGGAAGAAGTGGATCCACTGCTTCGAGGGGGTGACCTGCATCATCTTCTGCGGGGCCCTGAGCGCCTACGACATGGTGCTGGTGGAGGACGACGAAGTGGTGGGTTGGGGTCCTGGAGGCACTGGGAGCTAAGGGGGAGAGGAACAGGGAGCTCTGAGTGAGCTCTGAGGAGGGAGGAACAGCACTCTGCACTGTCAGATGCTCTGGGTGATCCAGGAAAGGTGTGGGAGATGCTGGATGGAGCTGGTTCCTGCCCAACTGCAGCCAGTAAAGGTGTTTGCACTTCCTCTGGGTCATGAATCCATGGTCTGCCTATGAGGAAACCCCAAAGTGCTCCTGAGCAGATCCTGAGAGCCACCAGAGAATGGCCACACAGCCAGTCAGCTGGAGCAAAGCTAAAGGGAAGGGCAGGAAGAGCCAGGAACCCACTGGGATGAAGGAAAATCTGGTCCTGAGGCACCTCGTGCCTTGCTGTGTCCTCCAAGGTGAGCAGAGGGGATAAGGAGGAGCAGCTCCCACCCTTCCAGTGTGGGGCACAAGGATGTGATCCAAAGTGTGTCCAGTGAAGGATGCACCAGCAGAACCCTGGGAAAGCAGCTTGGAGGCACATATCCAGAGAGAAGGAACACGAAAGCTCCATAATGGGATTTTCTTTGAAGAAATAAAGAGATAAGGGGTGAAGACGAGAAGAGCAGGACTGGCTTCTTCCTGGCATCTCCTACAGGTCCCATGGCTGCTCCTTGGGATCCAAATACCTTCTGAAGCTGGATCAGGGTCAGGATCTGCCATTCCTGGGCCCTGCCATGGCCAGGCAGGAGCTTGCAGCCTTTTCTCAGCCTGTTCTCAGCAGGAAAACATCCTTCCCATGGGAGCCCTTGGGAGAGGCTGGAATGCTCACCCAGCACAGGACAGGGCAGGATTTGGGCAGAGTCAGTGCTCTGCATACAGAAAAGCTGCTGTGATGGCAGGCTGGATGAGGGAAAACCATGCCTGGAGAACCCACCTGCTGCCCACAAAGATGGAGGATCCCCCTTATACGAAGAAACCCCCCCCACTGGACTTGGCTCTGCCTAGATGGATCCTCATCCCCTCAGGATGACCTAGCAGCAAACTAAGAACTCAACATCTGCTTTAAAACTGGACTTTTCCTTTTCCCAGCTCCTTCCTGAAGCTGTGGATAATGGCCAGAAGCCATGGTCCAACACAAGCATCCCCCTGATGACTGGAATGGTGCTCACTGAGCACCTTCCTCGCAGGCTGCGAGGTTTCCATGGATAATTTGCTCAGTGAAATCACTACAATTCTTCATTTCTGACAATCCCAGGAGGGACTGGAACCAGTCCCTACCCTGAGCATCACGTGGATTTATCTGTGATTTTGGGTGGGCAGGAGAGACTGGGCAGGCAGCAGGACCAGCTGCTGCTGCTGCAGCAAACAGGGAAAAGCTCTTTTCTTGGGAATGGGGGCTTGGGAGTGGGCTGCAGTGGCCCAAAGGGGGTGTCAATCCATGACAATCCGCTTCCCTGCAGAACCGGATGCATGAATCCCTGCACCTATTCAACAGTATATGCAACCACAAGTTCTTTGCCGCCACCTCCATCATCCTCTTCCTCAACAAGAAGGACCTTTTTGAGGAAAAGATCAAGAAAGTCCATCTCAGCATCTGCTTCCCAGAGTATGATGGTGAGTCCAGACCCTTCCCAGCCTTACCCCATCTCCTCGAGACCCCCCCAAACCAGGGGCTGGGGAGTTGTGTGGTCCCAGCAAAGACACAGCAACTCTGTTTTGGGATCTGTTGTGATGAAGCTGGGGAAGGGAGATGAGGATGATGAGAACCGGCTCTATCCCAAAAAAAGGCTGGGGAAGGGGATGAGGATGAGCAGAAGCAGCTCCATCCTGCTCTGTGAGGTGGTGAGTCAAATCCTGGGAGGCTGGAGTTGAGGAGAGGATGGATGTGGCCTCAGGAAGGTGTTTGGAAGAACAGAAATGGGGTAAAAAGGAGTTCTGTGCTACGCATGGTCAGCACTCCACCCTTTTCCTCCAACACCCGCCCCCTTGGGAGCAGCTTGGAAGCATTCCCCCCCTCTGCAGGTCCAAACACATTTGAGGATGCGGGGAATTACATCAAGACCCAGTTCCTGGATCTCAACATGCGGAAGGACGTGAAGGAGATCTACAGCCACATGACCTGTGCCACAGACACACAGAACGTCAAGTTCGTCTTTGACGCCGTCACAGACGTGATCATCAAAGAGAACCTCAAGGACTGCGGCCTCTTCTGAGCACCAGCAGGTATGGGAGAGGCTGGGGCCAGAAAATAGGGACAGGAGAGGGCAGGAGGGTGGTCAGAGCTGGATCCATCCCAAAAAGGGCTGGGGAAGGGGATGAGGAAGAGCAGAGCTAACTCCATCCTGGAAAAAGAGCTGGGGAATGGGAGGAGGATGATCAGAATTGGCTCCATCCCAAAAAGGGCTGGGAAAGGGAAGGGGCATGAAGAGGAGGATGATCACTATTGGCTCCATCACAAAAAGGGCTGGGAAAGGGGAGGAGGATAAAGATGATCAGAGCTGGATCTCTGAAAAAAGAGCTGGGAAAGGGGACTGGGATGAGAATGATCAGAGTTGGCTCCATCCCAGAAAAGACTGGGGAAGGAGAGGGAGGTGAGGAAGAGCAGAGCCAGATCCATCCCAGAAAAAGGGCTGGGGAAGGAGTAAGACTGATCAGAGTTGGTTCCATTCCAGAAAAAGCTTGGGAAGGGGAATAGGAAGAGCAGGATTGGTTCCATCTCCCAAAAAGGGCTGGAGAAGAAGGAAAAGGAGGGGGATGATCAGAACCAGCTCCATCCCCAAAAGAAAGGGCCGGGGTAGGGGATAAGGATGATCAGAACCAGCTCAATCCCCAAAAAAGGGCTGGGGAAAGGAGAAGGGGATGAAGAAAAGCAGAGCCAGCTCCATCCCCCCACCAAAAAAAAGGCTGGGGAAGTGGCTGGAGATGAGCAGAGTCAGCACCATCCCAAAAAGAAGAGCTGGGGATGAGGATGAACAGAGCTGGCTCCATCCCCCAGAAGAGGGCTGGGAGGGGGATAAGGATGATCAGAGCTGGCTCCATCCTGCTTTGTGGGGTGGTGGGATGTAGGTCCCCCCGGTTTTGCCATCAAGTCCTGGAAATCCTAGGAGTGAGGGAGGGGAGGATGGACTGGGAGCAGTGGGGAGGGGGAAGTCTGGGGTCCCATTAGCCCAGGGACATGGTCACATCCCTGTGCTGAGCTCCCATGGGATTCAGTCCCATCCCACAGTGGGGTGGGCTCAGACAGACAATTCCCACCCTTGCACATGGAGTGATGAAACAGATTCCCAAATCCTCCACCTGAGCCAAAGGGAATCATTTTATTTCTCTCCTGTTGCAATTCCAGCCCAGCCTTAGTGGATGGGAATATCCCAAGGCACACTCTGCTGCTCCCAGCCTTTTAGCTCATCCTAAAACTTTAATTAGGGTTTATCACCCTAATTAGGGTTTATCATCCTAAATCTTCCACTAATTCTGAGCAGCAGCAGGAATTCCATCCTCTCTTCCCCCCTTTCCAAGCAGCTCCCAGCCACTGGCTCTGGCACTTTGCTTTTCAGGGAACCTCTGGTGCTTCCCTTATTGTTGAATATTAACAAAAAAGCAGGAAAAAGCTACAAAAAGAAACCAAAACAATAAAAAAAAACCTCAAGCAGGTTCCCTGAAGGCAGCAGGCACCAGAACGTGACACTTGGAAGGAGGGGAGGGAGGGGATGCTCCATCCTCATCACCACCGAGGAAGGCAAAGGGATGAAGTGACACATGTCCCTGAACCCCACCTGAGTTTTTCCCTCCTTTCCATAAAATTGCTCCTCTAAGCCCTTCCCTGGGTGTGTTTAACTCCCTGTTCTCTCTCCCTCCCTCCCAGAAGAAGAAAACATCCCCATCTCACCGTTCTGCTGAGCAGAGCCAAAGGAAGAACCAACCCCCACCACACGTCACTCGCTCCCACTTTTTCTATGACCTGCCCAAATCCTCCTCCTTCCAAACCCAAACCTGGAAGGGGCTGAAGCTCAACTTCCTGCTCCCTTTCACGGCCATTTCCTCTTTTTTTTCCAAGGAAGAACGCCTGTTCTCAGCGTTTTACAGGAGGTTTGACACCAGAGAGCACAGCAGGAATAGGAATATTGAGGGAATTTGGGAGGTAGGATAGACATGGCCCCCTTGCCCGTCCCTGTGCAGCCCATTCCTGCCCTTGATCAAAGCTGGATTAATCCAGGATGGAATTTCTGGGGAAGGTGGAGGCTGTGTTACCTCCGAGTTGCTCCTGGGAACCAACCTCAGCCCTTGGGCAGGATAAATCAGGGATTTGTGGGGTTGTTTTGGGCCCTAAATGGAGGGAATTTCTTAGGCAGGAGGGGCTGGGGAAGGGAATCCCAACTCTAGCCCAGCAACAGGCTGGATAAAGAGGAAATGGTTACTTGAAAGATTTTCATTCTGCTACTTAGAGCTGCATTTGCTCTGTCTGTTTGTAAATAATCCATAGATGAGCCCTGTATCCATCCTCTCCCTGTTTCCTGCAGAGATCTCCCATCCAGCTTCATTTAACTGTAGGAAAACACAATAAAGGAATATGCATGATGTGGACGTTCTTCCTTTCTCCCACTTCCACTTTGCTCCATTCCTGTGTCCCAGAGCTTGGATCAAGGGATATTTCACCTGCTTTGCATCCATTCTGGGGTGTATGGATGTCTGGATCTCACCTGGATCACCCCATGGCCACTTCTGGGCTCCTGGGGGGTGGGATGGGGGTCGCCATGCCAAAAAACTTCCTGGCCAGCACCCCTGGATGAGATGAAGCTCCTGGATGAGTTTAAAGGATGAGTTATCCCATGTAGGATAGCTGGAAGGGAACTGTCAAACAGACACAGCTCCAGACAGCTTGGAAAAGATTCCAGAACAGGGAATCTCCTTCAGGGCTCCCCCTGCCAGCACACATCAGCCTCCCTGAGGAATTTATCCTGGATTTCTAAGCAAGTGTTCTCAGAACAGTCCCACCTCCATCTCGAAGAAGTGCCCAGAGCAGAATTCCCAAGGGGGACACAGCAGCCAGTGAGATTTGGGCTACAAATAAGCAGTAATTATCCATCTGCCAATACTCCCATGGGCAATGGGATTCCTGGCATGTTCCAACTGTGCCAGCACAACTCAAGTCTTTGGGAGCAGCACACCACCACCAGAGGTGGGTGATAAAGCACAAGGAACCTCCCTGTCCAGATAATTCCACCCAGTTCCCATCAAAGCTCTTCCTCTCCTTCTCCAGCAAAGCACAAAAGCTGGGAACACTCCTGGAAAAGGGAAGAATAAAGTGGAGAAAAGGCTACAATCTTTACTCACCATTTTAATACTGCCAACAAGTCTAACAGATCCAACTGTACACATGACAAACTGGGAGGAGTCTGGATGCAATCATGGATCAGCAAAGGAATGTAGGACTGGTTAGGGATGGCACTAGAGGGAAACGGGGATTTGGCACCACACAGACAAAGTAAAGGCATGCTCAAGACAGGGCTGGGCAGGGAGGGCCATGGGAAAGGCAGCACAGAATAATGCACCGTTTTCATCCCAAAAAATGCACAGGAATCAGTGGTTTGGGAGCTGGGAAGCAGCAGTTTTCCCCCCAGTGAGGGCTCAGCTCCTCTCCCCACTGAGCTAGGATTATGCTGGGCACAAATCCCTTCCCATAAAACTGGCATAAAACTGGGCTCAAACCCCCAACAGAATCTAAACCCTCCTTCTGCTGCAGGAGCCTTTCCCAAAGCCTGGGGGGAGCAGAATGGTAACAAATCACACATGGAAAAAAAGCCGAAGCTCTAAGGATCCCTTAGTAGCTGCAGAAATATTAAATCCTGGCCATAGCAAGTGTTAAAAACAAGGAATTCCTGCTAAGAGGAATATTTTCTGCAGGATCTGCTCACATGTGCATAGTTAAGTGATTTTTTTTTGTTGCTTTTTTTAATTATTATTATTTTTAAAACAAGGTTTGCAAATAAAGAAATAAAGTTTAGTAAAGTTATAGTTTTCTCGATGGAAAAAAAAAATAACCTTAAAAACAGACTAGTGGTGGCTTGTTAACCAAAGGAAGAGAGAAAGCTACATATCCAAGGTCTGGAATCCAGCTGGAATCCACCGCACGTCCCGGAGGTCACGCCGTCCAACGATGCCAGGAGGATCTACTCCCACTACGTGGCTTCACTGTGCCCTAATTCCACATCCCACAGCAATAAAAGGTCCCTAAGACAGAAGATTGTGCTAAAGAATTCCAGGATTCCACGTGTTCTCTGCTCCTGGGTCATGCTCGTCGCTGTCCCCACGAGGCAGCAAGAGGCTGGGGCTCACCAGGCAGAAACACTGGGAAGGAAACCAGGAATGTAGAAGGGAGCAGAGAGAGTGTTCCCAGCAGGACACCCGGAGCTGCATTTACCTCTCAGTAGAGCCCACACTCCTTGAGGTTGTTTTTGATGATGACGTCGGTGACGGCGTCGAAGACGAACTGCACGTTCTTGGTGTCCGTGGCACAGGTGAAGTGGGTGTAGATCTCCTTGGTGTCCTTCCTCCGGTTCAGATCCTCAAACTGGCACTGGATGTAGGCAGCTGCCTCCTCGTACGTGTTGGAGCCTGCAAAGGAGAAGATCCCTGGCTTTGCCCACCGGCTCACGGGAGATTTTAAGTCCCTATTAAGCTGCTTGCAACCATCTGCCTTATCCAGCTACAAATCCAAATCCATCATTAACTCCTTCTGGGAGACCTGAAGTCTATTCTCTGGGCACTGACCTTGCACATGGGATCCAGGGATTGCTATGTGCTGGGACAGCCAGGCTCCACAGGGAGTAACAAACCACGGGAGTCATGGGCTGGAAGGGACCTTCAATCCCATCTCCTTCCACCCCCTGCCAGGAATAGGGACACCTTGCACTACACCAGGCTGCTCCAACCCCTGTCTGGCCTAGCCTCAAGCACTTCCAGGGACAGGGAATCCACAGCTTCTCTGGGAATCACAGAAATCAACAGGTTTGAAGAGATTTGAAGGATTTTTTTAAACATGTAAATGCCTCAAGCAGTGCCCAGGTAAAACTTTCCACCTGTGTGGAACCACAGCAGGGATGGGTTCTGGAACAATCCACGTTGAACACAGACGCTCCAGGGTGGACAGGAGCCAGAGCCAGACATGGTTAAGTTCCACAGCCTCTAAAATTGAATTTAAATGGAATTATTGTCCCAGTTAGGTGTGGAAACGGGGAAGTGGCCTTGATTTGTTGGAGTGCAACACTTTATTCCAGGGAAGGACAAAGGTTGTTCCCAACCACAGCTCTTCCAAGAAAACAAGCTACCAGCCAACTGGACAGGCCAGAACTGTCCAGGAAGCACAGGGAAGGAATTGGGGGAAAAGTTTGTAACTGATTCTGGGTTGTGCAAGGCTCTGACTCACTCACTGCTGGCCCAGTGACACAGATGATCCCAGTGATCCCAGCCTACCTGTGTACTCTGGGTAGCAGATCGTTAGCGGGCTCTTCTTAATCTTCTCCTCAAACAGGTCTTTCTTGTTCAGGAAGAGGATGATGGAGGTGTCTGTGAACCATTTGTTGTTACAGATGCTGTCAAACAGTTTCATACTCTCATGCATCCGGTTCTGGAAAAGGAAATCCAACAGGGGAGACATTAGGGAAGGGTGGGATGGGGGATAGAGGCCCTGCTGCACAGGCCAGACTCAAAATTGAGGTGTCACCGCCACATCCTCACTGCCATTGCCCCAGGAGGAGCACAGGGGGACAGTTCACCTCCTCCTGTTCCTTCCTGGAGTGACTCACATGTAGAGAACAAGGCATGAGAACAACTCCAGGCACCTCCCAGCAACCAGGAGGGTGGAAAAGCCCATGGATGGGTTGTATTTATCACTTTGTGGGGCAAGATTCCACTGGCTTATCCAAAGAGTGCTTGTCCTTGCAGCTCTCAGACAATTTAACGAGAGGAGTAGGCCAGGAACATTCCAGCCTGGTGCAGGACGGAGCTAGGATGCTCCCAGCTCCCTTCCATGCAGCCATAATTCCCACAGCACGCACCATCTCCTCGTCCTCAGCCAACACCAGGTCGTAGTCACTCAGGGCCACGCAGAAGATGATGGCTGTCACCCCCTCGAAGCAGTGGATCCACTTCTTCCGCTCCGAGCGCTGCCCTCCCACGTCGAACATCCTGGCAGAGGCAGGAGAAGTGGCTCAGGAGCTGGGCACACCCCACCTGCCTGGCCCCCGTGGTGTTCCCAAGGATGGGGAGGCTGAGCAGGGGTTGGGAACAGCAGGGTTTCGGGAGCTTCCCTCAGGAGAGGGGGTTTTAAAATTCCCTTCTTGGGAAAGGGGATTTTAGATCAGTATTCTCTATTTTCTTTCAAGCTAGGGTGGATAGAGCTTGCAGCAACCTGGGCTAGTGGAAAGTGTCCCTGCCTGTCTGGTTCCAGGTGTCCCTGAGTGAGATTTAATATCCCTTCCAAGCCAAACCATTCCATGAGTCTGGTTTTCAGCAGGAAGAACTGGAAGTCGCCATCCAGAGCTCTGGTGATTTTGTTCTCTTTCCCACTTCCTTAGCAACAACTCATTTGCTTGACTGGACTCCAAACACTTTCTTACAGCACCTCCAGGGAAATGGATTATTGGGAACACACTACCTACAAGCTCCTGCTGGGACCCAGGAGGAGATTAAGGGGGTAAAGAAATAATTTAATTTATTAAAAGTAATCTGAGGTACCAGAGGTTAAAGGCTGAGCAGTTGCTTATGGAATTTCTGTATAAATTGAATTAGTTTCTAATTACATAGGAATTTGTGTCACAGGTAGTTCCAGCCCCCCTGCTCATCCAAATATTTTGATGAGAGCCCAGGATTGGGATTTAATTAAATCAAGTTAATATCTGAGTTAGTAAGTCATATTGATTTGTTCCCAGAGCAGACAAGGAGCTGTCCAGGGGGGGATTTAATGATCCCAAACTAACTCCCACCTTCTATTTAACCCTCTGCTCTCGAAGGAAAGATGGAAATCTCTGTGAGAATCCAGGATATCTCCATGGCTTGAAGCATTTGCCATTAGCACAGAGAGATTCATGAAGGAAGAGCATCCCTGACACCTCAGCTCATCCCAATTCCAGTCACTGCGGCTTCCCCATCCCATTATTAATGTCTGAGATGGAAGATCATGGCAGAGCTGGCAGCCCAGGGTTTCTGATGGATTAATGCTTCCCTTTGTGGAGCAAATCCCTCTGGGACAGCACCTCGTGTGTCTGGGGCCCTGCACATGATCAATGGCTCTGGGCAGGATCAGGAAGGAGGGTGGAGATGATTAAAGAACACTCTGGAGATGCTAATCCTGATCCATCACCACAGGAAGACAAGTTATTCCCTGGATGGACCAGAAGCTGCATAAATAAATTGATGATGCCAAGTATTTTGGCATTTTTGTTTAAAATGTTCTTAAATTGCACAGTTTGGAAGCCAAAATGCTGTTCTCCCAAAAACTCTGCAAAAGTTTCCTTCTCCAGAGGAGACCACGGAGATGCTTCGAGGACTGGAGCCCCTCTGCTCTGGGTCCAGGACAGCTGGGAAGGAGAAGGCTCCAGAGAGACCTGAGAGTTCTTTCCAGTGCCTAAAGGGGCTCCATGAGAGCTGGAGAGAGATTTGGGACAAAGGCCTGGAGGGACAGAACAAGATGAATGGCTTCCCACTGCCCGAGGAGAGAGTTAGATGGGATATTGGGAATAAATCCTTCCCTGTCAGGGTGGTGAGGTCCTGGCACAGGCTGCCCAGAGCAGCTGTGGCTGCCCCATGCCTGGAAGAGTCCAAGGCCAGGATGTGGAGCCACTTGGGATAGTTGAAGGTGTCCCTGCCCACGGCATGGGACTGAATGGGATTCAAGGTCCCATCCAATCCAAACCAACCTGGGATCCTGTTAAAACCCTTGGATTTTAGAAGCACCACATGGATTTTGCTGCAACTGCATCAAAGTGTTTCACAGCCCATTTGCAAATAAGCCAACACACGACTTTTAGGAATGTAAGCAGGAAAGACTCCAAACCATTGGCACAGACAGAGGGAAGGGGGCTGAGCCACAGGCACTGCACTGTCCTACACCCTCCAGCACGGGAATGCTGTGGGGCTCCACCTGTTTGTCAGGAGCACAGGGGGGATCTGAAGCAAGGAATTCCTAAGCAGCAGTAAGGGCAGCTACAGGGATCCAGGTGAGGGAGGAGGGATGCAGCTTCAGCCTACGGAGGTGGCGGGAGCCGCTCTGAGGTTAGAGGAAGCTCGTTAGTGACATGTAAAGGGACACTGCCAGGAGCAGGCTGGATCCACAGCCTGGCAGGGACTGGATCAGCAGAGGGGACAGGGAAGTCCCAGCCCCTGCAGCCAGGCACAGGTTGGCAATTCCCTGAGGAACACATGGAGCACACCATGCATCCCGGAGCCACGGCCTGGCTACGGACACAGCTTGGTTCCTCTGCTCCGAGGAAAGGGTTAAACTCAAACTCAAACTCCAGTCAGTGTCCTTTTAGTATTATTTTTGGGATTGGATCCTGGAAACGAGCAGTCAGTACCTGTGTCTGCGATTCCAACATAAAAGCAGCTGAAAAGAACAGAAGGCAAATCAAAGTCAAACTGGTCTCTCCAGTGAGCAATGCCAGCGGAGAGGGATAACGGAAGGAAGGAGGACAGTTAAACCAGGAGCAAGAGTGGGATGTGCCCCCAGTGCAGGGCACGGGCAGAGCCTTCACTCACTTGAAATACAGGTCCTTGAAGGTGAAGTGAGTCTCCACGATTCCTGTAGTTTTCACTCTGGTCCGCAGCACATCCTGCTGAGTTGGAATGTAGGTCGGCTGGGATATTCTATCCAAGTCATTTAGGTAACTAAACCAGAAGAGACAACACAAGAGGCTTTTTTTAGTCGGCTGCCTCACCATGAATCTTTTATAAACTGCAGAACAAAGCGCAGAATTTATTTATCTCCCTCACTCAGCACAGCCCTCGAAGCAAACAACCCCCTGGGGCTGTCTTGAGGGATGTTTTGGGGGTTTGGGGATTTTAACCCCTCCCTGGATGACCTTGGAGGTAGTGCTGGTGGAGCTGAGCTGGCTGGGGAGGGTAGGGAGGGAATGCAGAGCCGTGCCAGGGCTGGATCTCCCAGGGCAACCCACAGTCAAGGTCTCTCGCTTCAAAGCACAAGGCAATAAATCCAAGGGTTTGCTGTTAAAGGGCAGGGATGTGTCAAGGGAACCGGGAGGGAGGATGAAGCCTTAAAAACCATCCCAAACCAGGCAGATCCTGTCACCTCCTTCCCCAACAAGCTGACTCTGAGGATACAGCCTTGGAAGAAGCCACATCCTTGCAGAAATTTTTCCATCAAGACCTCAACTAATTCCAGCCCCAGCACATTCCTTTTGGAGCTCAGCTCTCAGGCACAGCGGCACGAGGTACAGATGATTCCCAGCAGGATCAGAAATCCCACTCCAGCCAGCAACACCTCTGAGCTTGTCTTCCCTCCTGCTCTCACAAAGATGAGATGGATCCCACAGCTCTGCTGGGATGGCACAGGCTGTGTTCTTTCTTGGGAGCAGGCTTTAATCACCCCAGCCCTGTGTCACTGGGAGGGTCCAGGGGCTCTGATGGGTGTAATAAACCTTCCCAAATCACACATTATTATCACAGATCCATTGTCAGCCAGGAATTGCTTCTTCCCATGTGCCTGGAAGCTGTGCCAGGAACCCCAGCAACACATCCCTCCTCCAACAGCTCCAGCATCGCCCTGGCCAGGACTTGCAGAGCCCTGCCCTGTTTCCAAACCCCAGATCCCAGTGATCTGTCAGGACCTGCCCAGTGCCACGGGGCTTTTCCCACAGACTGGGATCTGAGAGTGGATTTACTGCAGGAGGAGCCAGTCCTCTCCTCCCTCTCTCAACTCCAGAAAGATGGCAGGTTTGTGAGCTGCTGTGTGACCAGGGCTGGGCCTGGCTTTAGTTTCAGTTTAGTAAAACATGATTTGGAAGGTATTTACCTTCCTCAGCTTCTACCAAGTAGTATTTCTGCAGAGGCAGTAACATGCCCAGATTTTTTTCTTCTCTCTCTCCTAGCAGTGTAAGTTTAGCTGAGACACAATGTATCAAAAGCCAGTGGGAATGCTAAGAACTGACCCAGCAGCTCCTCAAAGCTTGGCTTTGATACAGGTCACACCACTGATATGATAAATCATGGAATTGTTTGGGCTGAAAAGCCCCTTCAGATAGAGTCCCACTCTTATCCCAGCACTGCCAAGCCCAAGCTGAAGCTGTAAAGCACCTGCTCCCAACAGCCATTTGGAACAACGGGCACTGAAAGTGGTACAATTCCTAATTAAGGCTTTGGGAGCAGCCAGGGAGAGGGGAATGGAGCTGGCAAACAAACTCAATCAGGGAATAAGGCATATCAGATTCAGTGGTGCTGCCTGAAACAATAAACTGTGCCAGACTAATTCCAGGGAGACCTAAAGGGCAAATCCCATGGAGATATAAGCAGTTGGAAAACCCAGCAAAGGGGATTTCTGGGAAACCCTGGAAGTCCTGCCAAGTGTGGGCAGAGGAAGCAGCTGTGCCCTCCCAAAAATCCAGGCTGTGGAGACCAGCTAGTGCCACTTTTATTTCACATTAAGTGGAACTTGAAAAGGATACCCCAAAAAGCTGGAAAAGCACAGTCTGAATCTTTGTTCCCAGTGGCTCCTGGCCCCAGCTGCCACAGCCACAGACACCCCTCACAAACAGCTCTGAGAGCAAACACTGACCTTGCTGTGTCTCCCCTCATTCCATGCACTTCCAATCCCTTCCCACCACCTCCTTCACTTCCACCAGGCTGAGGCTGCATCCCTCCTTCCCCACGTGGGATCCCTGTGTTTACAGAGCCAGCTATTCCTCATCCTTCAACACCACAAGCTTCCAAAAAGCCAATTTGGGTTTGTTTTCCTTCTTTTTTCATGCTTAAAATGAGGCCCTAAGTACAAAAAAGTGCTGATCAAGCCTACAGTGTCACTCGTTTGTCCTGCTGACTCTCCAAGCATTCCTGGGGCATCCTGGCACAAGGCCAGTGTGTGCAGAGATCACTGAATCCCAGAATTCCAGGATGGTTTGGGAGAGAAGATGTGGGAAATGGATTTATAGAAAATTCTTAAGGCCTGACAGAAGGCTCACATAGTATGTATCTGGTAAGTAAATTTTGAGATAAGAAATGTTAACTTAGAAATGCCATGGAACAAGATAAACATTGTTGAAAGAGAAATGGAACTAGAAATAAGTTTCAAAGGATGGTTTTGTAAATGAGATTAGATATTTTAGAGACATAAAACTATAAAAGATGCATTGTAGTAGAATTTACAAGGGGAAATTTTAAATGATTGGTTTTAAGGTATTTACAGTATGGTGTGGCTAAAGCTGATAAGCTAAGAAACGTTTATAATGTATTGTAATTAGGAAATAGTTGGTTTCTGATGGAAATGGTGTTAATTATAACATCTCTATTGTCTCACTCTTCTGATAAGACTGAAAATGGAACAGAAGTTTTTGAAACACCTCTCAGTTGCCCCATCTCTGGATCAGAAAAGGGCTTAATCCAACAGGAAGAGACCTTAAAGCTCATCTCATCCCACTCCTGCCATGGGCAGGGACACCTTCCACTATCCCAGGGTGCTACAAGCCCTGTCCAACCTGGCCTTGGACACTCCCAGGGATCCAGGGGCAGCCACAGCTGCTCTGGGCACCCTGTGCCAGGGGCTCACCACCCTCACAGGGAACAATTCCTTCCCAATATCCCATCTATCCCTGCCCTGTGGCAGTGGGAAGTCATTCCCCTTGTCCTGTCCCTCCAGCCCTTGTCCAAAGCCCCTTTCCAGCTCTAGGAACTTGAAAGAGCTCTGAGGTCTCCCTGGAGCCTTCTCTTCTCCAGGCTGGGCATTCCCAGCTCTCTGATCACACTGTATTGGGAATTCCAGTCTGATCAGCAAACATGCCAGTCCTGTCTCATCCCACACCCAGATCCAGGAAGAGGGCAGGACAGGGATGCTGGGAAATGAACAAGAGAGATAACAGAGCTCCTCTCCTCATCCTGCTCACAGCAACATTGCAGTGGTGATTTTCCTTACAATTCACTCCTTTTGGTGCTGAGAAGAAGGATTTCAAAGCCACAAATGGCTCTGAAAGTCCTTAATGGAGGAGGGAGGAAGAGGAGGATGGGAAAAAGAGGAAGGGAGGAAAAGAGGGAAGGGGAAAAAAAGCGGTGGAATAGGAAGGGAGGGAAAAAAAGAGGGTGGGGAAAAAAAGAGGAGGGGAGAAAAGGAGAAGAAGGAAAAACCCCACTTAGAAATAATCTAGGTTTTATCCAGCACCATGTCAGGGAATTTAGGCCAGAACTGGCATTTGGGAACACAAGGAGACATGCAGGATCAGAGGAAGGTTTATCAGGAACTGTGCTAATTGCCCATGAGACTGCAGATAATTACCTACAGCTTCCACAGGCTGGGATCTGCCTGAAATCCAGGGAAAGTATGAAAACTAGGAATGAAAACACTTAAAAGCATTATGTGTTTGGTGACATTTCCAAGTATCCTGAAAATCTGGAGAGGTGTGAAATGGAAATATCCTTCACATTCACCCTGCTGCACCCCAAACAGTGGTTTAGAGGGGATATTGGGAAGGAATTCCTCTCTGTGACTGTGGTGTAGCCCTGGAATGGAATGCCCATCCCTGGAAGTGTCCAAAGCCAGGATGGACAGGGCTTGGAACACCCTGGGATAGTGGAAGGTGTCCCTGCACATGGCAGGGGGTGGAATGAGATGAGCTTTAAGGTCCCTTAATTCTGGGATTCCATGATTCTGAAGCCCCTCTGCTCTAGAGCCAGGCTGAGAGAGCAGGGAATGTTCAGCCTGGAGAAGAGAAGGCTCCAGGGATGGAGACCTTAGAACCCCTTCCAGAGCCTAAAGGAGCTGCAGGAGACCTGGAGAGGGACTTTGGACAAGAGCAGGGACAGAGAGGACAAGAGGGAATGGCTTCCCACACTGCCAGAGGGCAGGGTTAGATGAGATATTGGGAAGGAATCGTTCCCTGTGAGGGTGGTGAGCCCCTGGCACAGGGTGCCCAGAGCAGCTGTGGCTGCCCCTGGATCCCTGGGAGTGTCCAAGGCCAGGCTGGACAGGGCTTGTAGCACCCTGGGAAGGTGTGGAAGGTGTCCCTGCCCATGGAATTAGATGGGATTTAAGTTCCCTTCCCCAAGTGTGCACAGAGGTCCCAATGCTTCTTGACAGCCCTGGCTGGAGGCAAGAGCTGGGAGCCACAGATTCATTGCTCACATCAGAGGGAAAGATAAATAGGAAGTTGCAAAAAGCAAGTTAAAAAAATAAATGTTTGCAACATTCCACAAAACCCAGGGTAGCTGCAGGGGGCTTTAGCAGATGGTGCTGGGAAAAGCACTGAGCATTTCCACATTAACAGCTTGGACCAGGAGCTACTCAAGTGTTCTTAAAAAAAAAAAAAAAAGAAAAGAAAACACTACGATTCCAGGAGAGATTGCTTGGATTAATGTTGTCCTCCACCTCCTCTCCTCCCATACCATCTCCAGCCTGCCAGGGCAGTGCTCTGACAGGCAGGATCTCTGCCTGCACAAGGGAGAAGTGCTCAGTGATGCAGCAAACAGCAAGAAGGGGAGTTTTTGGAACAATTCTATGCTGAAATGCTTGGCTCTCTGCCACAGCAGCCTTGCTCTTGATGCTACCTGATTTTCACAAGCAGTTACTTGCCGGCTCCTCTCTTCCTCCATTCCACATGTCTCAGCCCCAGAATCTGATGTGGAGCCAGAACTGGTCTGGAATCACAGCACAAAACTGGATTTCAGCTGGAAAACCAGCAAATGGGGCACAGATTTAACAGCTGCTCACACTGAGGTTCAGTGCTGTTTGTAGGGGGTAATGAAAGGAATAGGGAAGTGAAATTCCCAAAAGAAGTGAGACAAAGCTTGTGTCATCCCACCACAAAAAGGGGTGCAGGACATCCATCCTTGGTGGTTGGGCACTTGAACAGCTCCCCAGAGAATGGCCACAGCCCCAAGGCTGGCAGAGATCAAGGAGTGTTTGGACAATGCTCTCATCCATGGAAAAAAATCCCCCCAAACACAGGGTGGGATTCTGGGATGTCCTGTGCAAGGCCAGGAGTTGGACTTGATGATCCTTGTGGGTCCCTTCCAGCTCAGGATATTCCATGATCTAAGCATGGACAAGGAAATGAATCAGGAAACACCAGATATAAGGCAGGTCAGGAGCCATGTGTGGAGGGAGAGGAAAATCCTGGGAATTCTGCAAGTCCTGTGGAAGAACCAGCCCTTTAATGGGGTGAATTTGCCATGAAGAAATCAACCCACTGCTGGTGTTTCCCAACCACGGAGCTGCAGATGCATCAGAACGTTGGTTTGGTGCAACTTCCTGTGGTTTTGGGACAGGAAGCTGAATTTTCTGGGGTACTTCTCAGGAAATGCCTGGGTGGCTCATCCCAGGTGTAACATCCCCATCCCAGGCTGTGCCAGCTCCTCGCAGCAGCCAGACCTGGATCTGGACACGGGTGGGTGGCAAATAACCAGGAACAGGAAGAACCCTCCAAAATCCCACCTCTGGAAGGCAGCTGGGCCAAGCAGCTACCTACAAAAGCAGGGTAACACCCTCTTTTCCCAGTCTGCTCCATTTCTCCAGCTGCCTTCATCTTCCTCCTCTTCCAAAGCCATCCAGACACACACCAAGGTTGCTCCTTCAGCTCCATTCCCGCTCTCTGCCCAAGTCCTTAAGCTTTCCTCCTCTTCCTCCCATCCTTCCATTCAATCATTCCTTCCTTTCCCCCTCCTCATCAATCTCTTTCCTCCCTTGGAACCTGAATTTCCTCCTTTCCTGCTGCAAAGACATGCACAAGTCCAAGAAAACTCCCAACAGCCCTTCCCTTGATGCAAACCCCTGCCAAGGTGCTGCCAATTAAGGATTCTGCCTTATTTTCAAGCTCAAATATGCTCTGAACAGAAAAACCCTGCAGGCAGTGAGCTGTGGTACAGCTAAAACTTCTCCATAAAGCTCTTTCCAACTCATTTTTCCAAGGTTTTTTTTTCAAGCTTGAACTTAAACTCATTTTTTTCCAAGTTTAAACTGAGATGAGTTTTCAGCTGTAAATGCTGAAAACCACCTTTCAGAGTGTCAAATATTTGTTGCAGAGAGACCAAGAATGTGAGTTTAAAAAAAAAAAGAGGAAAAAAACCAACAACTGTTTTGCTCATCAAAGGAACAGTTTCCCCTTCCTGCACCAACCTGCCCTTGGAAAAAGATGAGGCATTTCATCAAAAATTCCATTAGCAGCCTGTTTATCTACTTGGAACCTTCCAGTTGTTCAGCAGCTGTGTTGATTTTAGGACCAAAACAAGAAGATTTTAGAATCAGAACAGCTTAGAGGCAGTGCTGCCTGTGAGGTGCCAGGCACAGGGACAGGAGGAAAGGGAAAGCTGTAAGGAGAAAACTGAGAATATTGACCTGCCAGGCAAGGGGATCCCACTTTGGAAATTGCTGCATGTCAGGAAAGTGGCAGTTTAAAATTTAAGAGTGTTGCTCCCCTTTGCAGGGACAATGGAGGTGACACAGCCAAGCACCTGCCACTTCAACAGAATCCCAGAATCACCGAGCTTGGAAAAGACCTCCAGGATCCAACCCCTGACCTTGTCACCAGAGCAGAACAGAGCCCTGAGTGCCATGTCCAGTTGGTCCATGAACACCTCCAGGGATGGGAACTCCACCACCTTGCTTGGCAGCCCCTGGCCAGGAAGAAATTCCTCCTGTTGTCCAAGCTGAACCTTCCCTGGCCCAGCTTGAGGCTGTTTCCCCATATCCTGTCCCTGTTCCCTGGGAGCAGAGCCCAACCCCTCCAGCTGTCTCCTCCTGTCAGGAGTTGTGCAGAGCCACAAGGTCCCTCCTGAGCCTCCTTTTCTCCAGGCTGAGCCGCTTTCCCAGCTCCCTCAGCTGCTCCTGGTGCTCCAGACCCTTCCCCAGCTCTGTTCCCTTCTCTGGACACACTCCAACCCCTCAATGTCCTTCTTGTCATGAGAAACCCAAAACTGACCCCAGGATTGGAGATGTGGCCTCAGCAGTGCCAAGAACAGAGGGACAATCACTGCCCAGGGCCTGCTGGACACACTGTGCCTGACCCAAGCCAGGTGCCAAAGTTTCTTCCATGAAACCAGCAAGTTTGTCAAAAATCACATTTTTCAAAATTAGATGAAATCCCTTGCTGTGAGGGTGGGGAGGCCCTGGCACAGGGTGCCCCATCCCTGGAAGTGTTTAGGGTCAGATTAGATGGGGCCTGCAGCAGCCTGGGATAGTGGGAGGTGTCCAGGCTCATGGCAGGGGGTGGAATGAGATCTCAAAGGTCCCTTCCAACACAAACCACTCCAGGATTAAGTTCACCAAGTCACAAAACAAGGAATGTGGGGTTTTCCCCAATGCTCCATAGAGAGAAAACAAACAGCACTCCATCCCCAGTGTCACCCAGTCAGACCAGTGTAGACAGGACCTTCCCACCCCATCCCGCCCCGCTCCAGCCACACTGGCCCCTCCTGAACCACTGTGGGAGCTGGGAAGAGCCCAGGAGCTGGTGTTGGTTCCTTACTAGGATGCAGAATCGTTCAGCTGGTATTCCCTGGATCTGCTGAAGCAGGCCTGCACTCCAGGGTCTCTCCAGAGCCGTTTGATGACTCCAGCCAGCTCAGCCGTCATCATTCCCTCCTCCGCGCTCCCAGCCAGCACGAACAGCTGCCGGGCATCGTCCTGCACGACAGGGACACATCTCTGGGACAGCCAGCACGGACACCTTCCCCAACAGCAACATCTCACATTAATTAACCACTGCTCTAATTAACCACAGTCCAGCCCATCCAGCTTTCTCCCAAAAGTCATGGAGTTGTTTACTTCCTGCAGCCAGAGAAGGACATTTGGGGAGGGAGCTCCAGGCTGGGGGGGTGAGATGCCCTGATCAGGATGGCCACAGCCCTTCCATGGGGATCACAGCTCCAAAGGCAGCATTCCCACCAAAACCACGGGGTTTCAGTCACTTGGTGCAATGTTTCAAGAAAAGGTGGGAATGCTGATGTGCTACTACAGACCAATGACCTAAACTAGAGGTTTTACTTGGAAAACCTTTGCTGGTGTGGCACAGCACCAGGAAAAGGGAAAAAAAGTGACTTCTGAGAGATGATGGGACCAAAGCTTTGGGGATTTGCCTTTTGCTGCCAGAGCTGTCAGAAGTGAGGGAGACTGATTCCTTAATAAAACATTTCATCAGGAGATGGGATGGACTGATTGGGATCTGAGCATGAAAAATCCCCCTCAGAAGCCAGAGCAGGATCACGCTCTTGTCCAGGTTATCCCGTGGATTAGGACAGGGAACCCCACACAGCCCTATAGCCCCCTCTGCTTTTATTCTTACCCTGATCAGACCTGTCAGGTCCTTCTGGGACCTGTGAGAGACCTTCCACTACCCCAGCATTCTCCTCCTAACACCAGCTCCTCCTCCCTGAGCCCCAAACTCTGCATGTGCCAAGCTCAGGGTGCTGATCCCAAATCCACCTTATCAGATGTTAACAGCCAAATGCAGAGGGATCCCAGTTCTGCATCTCTGGAGATCACTCTATGGTTCAATGCATTTGGCCTTTTCCTGGGAAAGCATGGCAAGGTTTTTGCCCTTTGGGGTGGTGAAAATTCATGGCATTCAGCTCTTGTGAAGCCACCTCAGCACGGGCAGGTAACTGAGAAAGGACCTGGATTCAGCATCTTCCCTGCTCCAGCTCCAAGATCCCAATTCAGCTTCAACAAGCACCAAGAAAGGTGGAAGAGAACTCTGGGAAGATTTGAAGCAGTAGCTGAACAACAGCCTGGGTGAACATGTGGGAAGATGTGCCCTTTGGCCAGGACTTGGAATCATAAATCCAAAATAAATACCATAAATTCAAACTATCTGGGGTTGGATCAACTGCAGCACAAGGCAGAACTGTAACAGTGCAGCCCTGTGCTGACACAATTCCTTTCTCCTGCACATTTCCAGTAATCCCTAGTTCCCTTTCTGTGCCTTTCCCATCATCACAACAATCAAGGCTTCCTGACTTCCACCTCAAAGTGCTGGACATAAATGCAAGAAACAGGCCAGGGAATGATCAGAGCTAGAGGGGAGGGGAAAAGCAGGGCCTCAAACCTCCCAAAACTTCAAACTAAAAATTCTCAAAAATTCAAATACTTTAGGGAAAGATTTGGGGATTTTTTTTTTTTTTTGAGCATTCAGACTACAAAAGGTTCTTACCCAGAACCTCAGTAAAATATTGATGTTTTGTAATGACAATACACTAAAGCTATAACAGATTTTTTGCTACTTTATCTTGTAAAAAACATATTCTGGCCCAGACTGAAATTCCAGGATTCATTAACAAGTTCAGGCTAAGGAAATAAATGCAATACTCACTGCTCTGGCAACTTCCCCGAAGTCTATCTTTAGCCTCCCCATGGCTCTGATGATGGCGATGATGGATTGGATGGTGTTGCTGTACACAACCACTTTATACTGTTTGCATTCCTCCTCTGAGTAGCCATCCTCATGGATAATCCTGGAAGGAAACCAGCTTATTATTCCCAAGCCAAACCAGAAGGGCACCACACATTTTTTATCCCACAAAATCAAAGGCTGCAGCCTGCATTCACTTACTTCATCTGCTTCACAATGGTGCTTTTCCCAGACTCTCCAGCACCTGAAAAGCACAAAAACCATCCAGTTAACCACGTGAAACTGAAAGGAAAAGCAGGATGTGCTTTTTCCAGTTCCCACAGAGAAGTTGATGGGGTCTGGAGTAGGATATTCCTTGTGCATTGCTGCTGGCAGTAGAGTTCCACCGGACTGTCCTGGCACATCCTTCCCGGATTTTATTTACAGATGCCAACAACCACCATGAGTTCATTGGCTAAAAAAAACCCCTGGAATTTCTCAATTTCCAGAGATCAGCAAGGGCAGCCAACTGGGAGGCAGGTCTGAAGAGCTGGGATGAGGATTTATCCAACAGAGCAGCTCCCATCCCTCACTCCAGGCCAAGAGAGCCAAAGTGCATCAGCACCACCAGATGCTGCCACCGTTACTGGGCAGGAAAGGCCTTGAACAACCAGGGTTGTTCCCAGGTTGTTGGGAACTGACCCTCTGGCACGCGGTGAAACCTCAGAGCTGCAGGCACATCTGCCTCCCAACAGCCTTCCTTCAAGGAATGTCAAGAATACCTGGCTCCCAAACCTCTGCAGAGATGGGGGGCAGTTATCCCTATGGGGGGGGCAGTTATCTCTGAGGGAGGTCAGTTAACCCTGAGGGTGGGTCAGTTATCCCTTGAAGAAGGGGCAGTTATCCTGGGGAGGTAAATTACTAGTTGAAGCAGGGCCAGTTACTCCTGACTGCAAAACCCAGCAAGTTCCCTGTTTTTTCTATTTTTTTGTCCCAGATCCCAGAGCACTCCCAAACCAAGTCCCTCCTGCATGGCTCAGGGCAGTGGACACCAGGGATTGCAAACCATCAGTTCTCCTGGTTTATGGAGCTTAGCAGAGCTGCCCCACATGCCTGTCCCAGCAAGGAGCGTGCCAAAGGCAGGCATGGTGCTCCTGAAGTCAGCAGAACTCCAGGACTTCACCTCGTGTGGCAGCAGGAGCTCAGCTCAGCTGGCTCTGCCACTGCCTGAGGGCTCCTCGGCCTCAAGACTCCCTGAGCTGCAGAGCTGGGCTGGCTGTAGGCAAGGAATGATGTTGGACCTGCTTGGATTTGGACAGATGACTCAGGTGAGCCTGGATGGAATAAATCACCCACAGAATTCCAGGATGCTTTGGGTTGGAAGGCTCCTTAAATCCCATCCTATTCCATTCCACCCCCTGCTACAGGCAGGGACACCTTCACTATCCCAGTTTTCTCCAAGCCCCATCCAGCCTGGCCTTGGACACTCCCAGGGATGGGGCAGACACAGCTGCTCTGGGCATACTCGCCCAGCGCCTCCCCACCCCCACAGGGAAGAATCCCTTCCCAATATTCCATCTAACCCTGCCCCTTGGCAGTGGGAAGCCATTCCCTGTGTCCTGTCACTCCAGGCCTTTGTCCAAAGTTCCTCTCCAGCTCTCCTGAAGCCCCTTTAGATCTCAGGTCTCCCTGGATCCTTCCCTTCTCCAGGGTGAACATTGCCAGCTCTCCCAGAGCAGCTCAGTGTTTGCGGTGAGGTGTGAAAACATTAACACACTGTGCACTCAGCAATTCCACCCTGGGAGGAAACAAATCCTTACTTTAATTTCCCACGCCCACCCTCCACATTCCCAGGATCCAAGTGCTGGGATTTCAAATCTCTGGTGTCCCCAAACAGCCCCGAATCCAGACTGAGAAGGGACTTTTGACATGATCTGTCTGCTTCTGCCTTCTCAGCATCATTTACTGTTGTTTCCTTCTTAGATTATCCCAAAATAATCTCCTGCCGCAGCCAAGCTGTTCTACCTGTCACCAACCCCATCAGATCCAACCCTGCCAATACAGCATTAATTCCAACCAGATTCCTTTAACCCCTTCCTTTCCCCCCTCAACCCCAAACACTGCCTGGTAGAGCAGGAATTCCCCTCTCCAAGGTTACTCACACCTTACTTCAGAGGGGGAAAGTAGGAACCCACATCCTCTGAACTGTCTCCTCACCAACACACTACCCCAGACTGGCTCCTCAGCCATGGCCAAGCAGTGAGCTGTTATTCCTAGAGAAGTTTTTCCTGTTGTTCCAGGTTCTCTCTTTCAGGCAACAGCCACCCAGACAAGGCACCTCATTAACACTCACTGAAAAACATCTCCCCTCCAGCTGCAGCTCTGGAATGGAAGGCTGGAGCTCCTGCTGGGATGGCCCAGGAGATGGGCAATGCTGGGGGGGAAAAGGGACTAACACTGCCCATGTCTAGTCTGACACAGAGGAACAGCTTCCTGCTGACAAAAGGAGGATTAGATGGGATACTGGGAAGAAATTTCTAGAGGATGGTGAGACCCTGGCACAGCTTTCCCAGACAAGCTGTGGCCCCGTCATCCCTGGAAGCAACCAGGTTTATTGGAAGGTGTCTCTGCCCATGTCAGGGGGTGACATGAGCTTTAAGGTCCCTTCCCACACAAACAATCCTGGATTCCATTATTCTGGAGCTGCTCTACTCTGGAGCCAGGCTGGGAGAGCTGGCGGTGTCCAGCCTGGAGAAGGCTATGGGGAGACCTCAGAGCCCCTTCCAGTGCCTAAAGGGGCTCCAGGAGAGCTGGAGAGGAGCTTTGGACAAAGACCTGGAAGGACAGGATGAGTGGGGATAGCTTCCCACTGTGAGAGACAGGGTTAGATGGGATACTGGGAAGGAATTCTCCCTGTGATGGTGGCAAGCCCCTGACACAGGGTGCCCAGAGCAGCTGCGGCTGCCCCATCCCTGGAAGTGTCCAAGGTCAGGCTGGACAGAACCTGGAGCACCCTGGGCTAGTAGGTGTCCCTGCCATAGCAGGGGGGGTGGAATGCAATGCCTGGAAGGTTCTCTCACTCCACTCCAGCCAATCATTCCCATTTTACTCTTCCTTTCTGGACCTAATTTCAGCATCTCTAGGCCTCACTCCTGTCCTTTGATGCTTCTCTAAACACCTGCAGATGTTCGCACCAGAGAAGCTGCTATTCCCCTTTTCCCAACCTACTGGAAAGGGTTTGCCTGAAGGGATCCATGCTGGACCAACTCAGGAGCTTTTATCCTGCACCCTTCATTCCCGTTCTGGGGACTTCCATGTGTTGTTTATACCCAGTGTGGCTGAATCCTTCAGTAGGGGAATAACAAACGGGAATTTGAATGCTACTAAAATACTGCTTCACCCTGCAGCAAACTGATGCTCCACACTAGAAATTCACATTAAGAGTGGATAAAGTTACACTGGAATTCTTACAGATTCCTCAGGCAGGGACTAGATGGTAAGCCAGGAAAACCTCAAAGATCATGAGATGTGAGAGTGGATTCAAACCCATGGAAATCAGGGTGTTCATGGGACATTTCTGCCTGTCTAAGGAGAAGCAAATCTTTCTCTTCTGCTCCCATGAGCACAGCCAGACAGGGATCACATTCTGCCACAAGAAACCAGGGCTGAGCTCAGCGTGAATGTTGTAACTTCATGGAAAAACTGCTTCAGAAGCCTTAACTTCCCTTTTCCCAAAATAGCAGTGAGGAGTCTCTTCATCCCACCCTGGACACAAAGAGCAGCTCATCTGTTACAGGCTTGTCCCACCCCATGGATACACTGGGCAAGAATTCCACAATGCCCCTGTCCTCAATGCATCCTTCCACAAGCATTCCCTCTGGAAACCAGATGGAGTCAGGAGGCATCACAGCTTCTGAAAACCCCCACACCTCACCCAGCAACACACCAGACCACGCCTGTGACATCCCAATAACCATCCCAGTAATATCCCAGTAATATCCCAATACCCAGCCCAGTAACATCCCAATACCCAGCCCAGTAACATCCCAATACCCAGCCCAGTAACATCCCAATACCCAGCCCAGTGACATCCCAATACCCAGCCCAGTGACACCCCAATACCCAGCCCAGTGACACCCCAATACCCAGCCCAGTAACACCCCAGTAACACCACAAGTTCTTAGGGAAAAGCTCAGCATGTAAGTGTTGGATGGCAAGGATTGCCAAGGGTGGCAATTCCTGCACACGTTCCTACAATCAGATCCCTTCTCCCTCTGGGGCAGCTTTCCAGCTACATCAGTGCTGGCCCTGGGAAAGCAAAGGATACACAGGGAGGAAATTATCATCCAATCACTTCCCCCAAGAAAGCCAGAGGATTTCCTGGAGCAGCAGATGGCAAGCAACTTGGCATGGCCATGTGCTAGAGATTACAGGGAAAAGAGCAACAAGACTCAGCTTGGACTGGGAATTCCAAGAGAGGAATTCCATACAACCCTAGATTTTTGCTTTAAAAATTCTCCAAGGGGGTAGGTCAGACTCCCTACATCTTCCAGACACAAGCATCCAGTTTCCTGCTCCAGAAGGTCCTAAAAATCCTGTTTTCAGTGGTTTTTTCCCTGAAGTTGCATCAAAACTGCCTTAAGCTGTACTCCAGGAAAGGAATTCCACACACATAATTAAGGGGAAAAGCCCTGGAACATCTGCAAGATTCTGAACAGAAACCAGGTCACTGCTGAAACAAATCCTTCCAGGGACGGGACAGGGATGCACCGGAAAATCCATT
This sequence comes from Hypocryptadius cinnamomeus, assembly GCA_013400635.1. Taxonomy (NCBI): domain Eukaryota; kingdom Metazoa; phylum Chordata; class Aves; order Passeriformes; family Zosteropidae; genus Hypocryptadius; species Hypocryptadius cinnamomeus. The sequence continues at coordinate 41,487 of VYZP01000065.1, forward strand.
AAAGTATAAGTGAGGAAGATAAAACTGAAGGGCCTGACACAGACAGGTGGCTTGGACCTCCAGCAACAGCCAGTTCAGAAACTCTGCAGGGATTTGGCAGGAACTCCACTAGCCCACTCCTGAACTGCTGCAGCCCTTGGTGAGCTCCCAAATCCAGGGGTATTTCTCAGTAGTTCCAACATCCCCTGATAAACAGCTCAGGAACAACCCCAGGAGTTGGCAGTGGGAAGCCATTCCCTCTCACCCTGGCACTCCAGACCCTTGCCCAAAGTTCCTTTGCAGCTCCCCTGCAGTCCCTTTAGGCACTGGAAGGGGCTCTGAGATCTCCCTGGAGCCTTCTCTTCTCTAGGCTGAGCATTCCCAGCTCTCCCAGACTGGCTCCAGAACAGAGGGGTTTTCCTTTTTGCCTTGAAACTATTGGAGCCTCAACCCTGTTTTAATGAAACAATTACTTTAAAGCTTAGAAACATCCCATGACCACTCAGAAGGTTGAAATATCTCCAGGAATTCTGCACCATTCCTGAGAAACATCAGGCTGGAGGAACCTGTGCCTGTCCCCTACACCCAGACCTGAGTAACCACTGATGGTACTAAGAAATTCCTTAAGGAGCTGCTGAAATAGCCACAAACCAGCAGCAAGCACCCTCTGCTGCACCCCTGAAAGTGTTTCAGGCCAAGCTGGATGGGGCTTGGAGCAACCTGCTCTAGTGGAAGGTGCTTCTGCCCACGGCAGGGGATGGAATGGGATAAGCTTTAAAATCCCTTCCAGCTCAAATCATCCTGGGATTCTATACACACAGACCTCAGACTGAATTTGTTTTCCCAGCTCTTTGATCTCCCCCAGGAATGTTCTGAAGGAATTATGGCTGCTGTTGAGCAGCGTGGCTGGAGACCCCCATGGAGAGGCCTTGTGTGGCTCTTGGCTGAACTTTGTGTGGCTCTCCAGCCTCCTGGGCACCCACAGCTCCTCATCCACACACACAGGATTACAGAATCATGGAATGCTTTGGGTTGGGAGGGGCTGTAAATGGGACCTGCCATGATCACCCCTGCCATGGGACACCTTCCACTATCCCAGATGGCTCTGAGCCCTGTCCAACCTGGCCTTGGGCACTGCCAAGGGTGGAGACCTTCGAACCCCTTCCAGAGCCTAAATGGGCTCCAGGAGAGCTGAAAAGGGACTTTGGACAAGGACTGGAGGGACAGGACAAGGGGGAATGGCTTCCCATTGCTAGAGGGCAGGGTTACATGGGATATTGGGAAGGAATTCTTCCCTGTGAGGGTGGGCAGGCCCTGGCACAGCGTGCCCAGAGCAGCTGTGGCTGCCCCATCCCTGGGAATGTCCAAGGCCAGGCTGGACAGGGCTTGTAGCAGCCTGGGATAGTGGAAGTGTCCCTGCCCATGGAATGAGATGAGCCTTAATGTCCATTCCAACTCAATCCATTTCAGGATTTCATGATAAATGGATGTGCTTGGAAATATGGGATAAAAAGGCCAAGTCTGGTGTCTTTGTATCCAAGTCTGGGTGGCAACAGCAGAAGGCCAAGCAAGGCCTGTAAAACAGGAGCTGGATGGTAAAGCAACAAATAACTTGGAAAGAGAGGGAACAGTGGGAAGATCTGGGCTTGGAAAAGATATTTCTTAGTTTTCCTGATTATCAAGAGTCACCTTGTGCTGGGCCTGTTTTAAAAGTCAAACACCCTCTGAATTTCCTGCAGGAACAACAATCCTGAGCTGTTCCAAACATGCAGCTGGGCTCTCCCTGCCCAGCAGCTCCTGCTGAGGGATAAGCTCATTCCCCAAACACCAGGAGCTTGCAGGGATGGAGACCCCGAAGCACTGAGCTCCAAGAGGCCAAGCCTGTGTCCCAGCATTTGGTGTTTGTTTCTAAAGCTGACCCAGGCAGCACCACCCTGGTAACCAGAGAAGGTTAAAGGATGCACTGAAGTGACCAAACACCAACTGGGAAAACATGAAACAAGAGCCAGGCATCGGATCCCCAGGAACAAAGGAGACAGCACAGGGATCACCACAAAGAGAGTGCTGGAAAAATAATTGGCATCTGTCTGTCCCTCATTTCAGCTCCAAACCCATCTAAGTCATGAATTCCATTTTTCCATCCCACTTCTGCAGGGAACAAGTGCTGCATCCCAGGAGGTGCAGGCACAGCTCTGCTCACTCCAAACTTCCAGAAGATTAGATCCATGATCTAATTAAAAAATTCCTCTTTACAGCTCCCTCTGCTCTTCTGAGAAAAGTTATTTCAATGCTCTGCCTCAGAATTTAATGAAACTTGAATCATATCCAGAGGGCTCTTGGAGCATAGATGGAATTACAATTCCAAGCTGTCTGCTGGAAATTGTCCATCCCCAAATCCCAGTGCTGGGCATGGACACTCACCCATGTGTCCTGACAAGAGTACATGATGTACACACAACACAGGGGGCAGAAGAATTCCCATCCCACAGCTGGACAATGGCATTGTGCAGAAAAGAGAGCATCTGACCCTGGTGGAACAAATTCTCTTTTCCAGGAGATTAAATAAATCATGGCTGATTCCTGAAAAACTCGAGGGGTTCAAGCACTCTGGAGATAAGGAACATTTTGCCTGCCCTGCATCTGGTTTTGGTGGGAAAAGGGCAGAACAGAAAATCAAGGGGAAGGTACACAGAGACCCAATGGAAAGGCAGGAGAACACGGGTGGAAGCCGCAGCTCCCACACCTGAGGACAGGGAAATTCCAGCCTCCAGTGCAGCTGTGGAAAGACCTCCACAGAGCTCAAAGCCCAGAGAAGAGCTGCATCTTCAAAGAGATCTGACCTGCTGTCAAATGAATTATAATCATGGAATTGTTAAGGTTGGAAAAGCCCTCTGAGATCGAGTCCAACCGTATCCCAGCACTGCCATGTCCACCCCTAATCCATGTCCCAGGTGCCACACCCACACATTTTTTGAGCATTTCCAGGGATGGAGACTCCACCACTGCCCTGGGCAGCCTGTGCCAGGGCTGGACAACCTTTGTCATGAAGAAATTTTCCCTTATATCCAACCCAAACCCTTCCTGGTGCAATCTGGCCTGAGGCAGGTCCATGTGAACTGTGTGAGGAGAATCCTCCTATGGCCACGAGTCACCAGGAACCTCCAGCAGAGCCAGATACCTTCAAGATCAGAGAAACAACAGCTCCCTGCAGCTTCCCCAGCAGGACTCCTACAACAGATCCCACAAGGAAGGACACTTGGAGCAGCAGCCACTGCTGGGACAACATCCAGAGACCAACACCCCATCACAGAGCTTCGTAGCACCATTCCAAGGGCATCCAGTAGCTCCAGAGCTGAGGAGCAGCCAGGTCTGACCCCCAGATGGATCCTCTGGAATAGGGATCCAAGGCACAGCTGCTGAGCTCTGAGAAAAGCCACTTCAATTAACAACATCATTAACTGCAGCACCAGCTCTGCCTGGGTTTGCATCCCCAGAAAACACTTTCCTACCTTAAACCAAAACAGAACTGGAACAGTTCTGAGGAAGCCTTGGGGAATTCAGGAAAGAAAAAAGGTTGGAAAAATCAGTGTCAGGAAAAAGCTGAGGGCTCCTGGAGTAGTGGAGAAGGGTGAATTATGCAAATTAAGGTTATTTTAAAACAAACTTATGCTTTTAATTGTTTTTGCATTAATTAGCAGCACCACTTCAATGTAGTTACACAGTGTATCCAAATGCAGGGAAGCTGCCCAGGCTGGATAACAGGGTGCTTTGGGCAAAACCAGCCCAACTTCGGTGCACCCACAGAGCCAGAGCCACAAACCCACCATTTACACAGGGATTTGGGAATGGGACAGCTCTGGAATGCAGCTTCACCCCTCAGGGTCACACAGACCCCTGAGACACAGCCCAGAACAACCTGCCAGGCCTTGGGAAAGGCGCTGCAAGCAGAGTGAAGGATCTGGGTTAGCTCCTACCCAAGCAGGAAGAGCTCCAGCACCCTCCTCCATTTGGCTGGAAAAATCTGCCAGGTTTCCCCACCAGCAGAACCCTGTGTGAGGAGCCTTTTCCTGGGGGCAAATGGGAGGAGAAAAATGGGACTGAGGGCTCCTAGGCCATGCCCAGCTTGCTCCCAGCCATTCCCAGCCTCCCAGGAGCTTCAGCTGCTGTTCCAGAGAGTGAATCCACTGTTGCCATCACTCCAACCATGCCAGTGCCAATGCCAGCAGAGCTGCTGGTGGCATTCCAACATGGAACAATAATTACATCCCACAGGGTCATAACAACCAGGGTCAGTCATTATTCAATACTCAGGTTTCATTTGTTTTATAAAATATCCCCAGAACTCAGAATTGCTCAACAAACTTCAGAGTTGTGAAAGGGAAACACAACAGAGGGACTTGAAATCCCTGAGGAGAAGCTGCCAGGATTAACTTTATTCCAGCAATTCTGCAGTTATCCAGGTGCTGGGCCACTTCCTCCAGCATCTGAGCCCTCTCCCAGGTGAAAGGTGCTGAAAAAGTCGAGCCAAAGCTCCCAGAAGAAGGGAACACAACTGGAATTCTCTCTCCTCCCTCCCCTGCTCAAGAGAAGATAAGGGTTATGGAGGAGAGAAAGGAAAACACACCCAAACTGTGATTTGGGGATTTCTGGCTTCCTGTCCTCTCCCAAATCTCCTGAATTTTGGGGTATTTGACTTCTTTTCCTCTCCTCAGATCTTCCACTTCTGGCTGTGTTTTTACTTCCTCTTTTCTCCCCAAATCTCCCAGTTTTCAGTGTCTTTACCTTCCTCACTCTCCTCTCTTCCTAAACCTCCCAATTTCAGGTGTATTTTACTTCTTCTCCTCTCCCACATATCTCCTGATTTTCACATGTATCTGATTCCTCTTCCAAATCTCCTGGTTTGGGCTGTATTTCACTTCTCCTCTCCCAGATTTCACTGTATTTGCCTTTTTCTCCATCTCCTCTTCCAGCCTTCCAGATTCTGGGTCCATCCCTGCCTCCCCAGCCTCCTCACACCCTAGCTGGGAAAGATCCAGCTCCCTCTCCCCAGGCACAGCCTCTCCCTGCTCATCACAACTCTGCAGATCTCAAACTGGGGCAGCTCTGTTAATGGAGCTGGGAAGGATGTGTGGACTCCAAACTTCAGGAAAAATCCATTCTTTATTCACCAACCCTCTCTGAAAGGGTTAGAAACCACTCAGGGAATGACAAGAGACCGTGCAGATCCAGACAGTTTTATGTGGGATAAAAAACCTTTCCTCAAACCATGGAAAAATCCTCATGGACTTTTCCACTGGCTTCTAGAGCCTCAGTGAAAGGATGGTCCCACTGCAGATAATTTCTGCTGGGAATCCCCTCTTCTGCTTTACCTGCACACCAAGAAGGATGTGTATGGGCAGATTCCAGCATTTCCTGGTATTCCCAGGAATTACCACACTCAGCTCTAAAACCAGGAAATACCTGAGAGAGATTTGCAAGCGACAACCAGGTGCAAACCTGACCTGGGATCAGGTACATCGAGAGGGAGGTCCAGATCAGCATTCCAATTACTCCTAAAAAGCTCCTCACCTGCAGACACACCAGCAAGTGCAGGAAATTTCCTGCCATCCAAAGCCAACAGCGATCCAAAATCAGCTGCTGCTTTGAGTTCTACAGCCTCACCTGGTTTGTAACACATTCCAACTGACGACTGTATGATTTTTAGGATACTCCCCCTATTTCATGTTTGCTGATAAGACCAATCTCAGCCTTGAAGCCTTGGGTGCTTTAGAAACAATGTCATACAAAAACATGAGGAAAGAATTATTCCATTCCAGGGAAAGTGCAAGTGTTGCTTATTAACACCAAAACAAACACCTGGAGAACAAAGGATTCTCCTGACACACAGCCAAGAGCTTTTCCATGGACACACCAAGTACAAAGCTTGGAGCAGCTCCTGCAGGGAGTGAAGAAAAAGGGCTAAATGGGAAAGAAAAAAGGATTCCTGGAGCAGGATGGTTCCTTCACACATCCTGCTCTAACAGGACCCACTCAGTGCTGCTGTTCAGATCCTCAGACTCCATCTGTCTTCTCCGAGACAGAAAAATCAGGATAACCAAAAATATATACCCAGACCTTGAAAAGAGAAATCAGCATGAGCAGATGGTTCACCAACCCCAAGTGGTGCTTATAAAATTGTGAGGATTTGAACAGAACTCCAGAGTCCTACACTGCTTTGGGTTAGATCCCATCCCAGTCCATCCCCTGCCATGGCAGGGACACCTTCCATTGTCCCAGGGTGCTCCAAGCCCTGTCCAGCCTGGCCTTGGGCACTGCCAGGGATCCAGGGGCAGCCACAGCTGCTCTGGGCACCCTGTGCCAGGGCCTCAGCACCCTCCCAGGGAGGGATTTCTCCCCAGTATCCAATTTCTCCCCAGTATCTCATCTCAGTCTGCTCCCACAGCCTTCAGGGAGGGCAGCTTGTGCCTCTTCTGAGCTCTCATCACCACTTCCAAGAACTCCAAAACACAGATCAAACACAGCAAAACTCTGCTAAAGGGGAAATCCTTTTTACTGTTTTACCCCAGCTCCCTGACCGGGAATTGAGTTCCAGCCCCAGCATTCCCTCCCTTCCATGCCCGGCCCCAGGGTGAACCGTGCCTCTCCCAGGCTCGGCCCAGTCCCACCCGGGAGGGAGCACCGGGAATTCCATCGGGACACGGAGGGGACATTCCATCGGGAAAAGCCCA